>CAJUYG010000221.1:179859-193399 GCA_910591675.1 Galerucella calmariensis | reverse complement strand
TTGCAGCCACTGAACAAAATCTAAATATCCAAAGTGTAAATGGAATAATTAATCATAATATATTATAACGCCGGTCCAAAAGTTGGCTGCCGTGTCCGGGGTTGCCAAACTTAAGTTGTCAAAATCAGACAATTTTATCAGAATTTCTTGTGTTGGCTTGTCGTTTTCGTTCGTATTTTATAGTTTGTTATTTACTGTGTAAGATATAATCTGTTATTTTCGTAACTACATATTTAAAAGAGAGTGTCGAACACTGGGTCGCAATGCCTAAGTCTTTATCAAGTGGTTGCTTGGAGATGGTAGCATCCCTAATATCATATTTTGAGAGAGAACGAGAGAACGGTGGACCGTTAATTCCTATTACCTCTGTAGGAGATGTAAGTTTTTAATAAATACATTGTTGCTTAATACTGCAATAACGATACAATTCAACATGTGCATGAAGATAACATTTTTCAGTTAAACTAAGGGTTTCCAACTTGGACATCTTGGAATTTATTCTTTTTTCTTATTCTTTTGGAAATCAAACCACAATAATGTTATTTTTTTATTTCGACGTTTCGGTAGCGTTCCAGCTACCGTTGTCAAGATTAACTAGTAATAAAAATTAATAAAATATTTTTTGGTCCCTATCTGACACAACGAAAAAATATGACAACTAAACAATCAATAATATTTTGAAGTTTAAGACTACAAAACTTTGTTGTCAAATTTTATTAAGGTCCATTCATAGTAGATCACACCTCTGGTAAAATGTGAAATAAAATATTTTATTTCATGATATTCTAACGATATGATAGTCTACTAGAAATGGAATCCAGTGAAGTGCACGTTCCAGGAACGGTTTTTATTGGGATAGCGCTTTTTTTAGCTTATTTTGGAAATGTTGTTAATAAAACGCGTTTGTTGTTACTTTTTTGTGTATGATTATTTTTGTTTTCAAAACATGTATAACTCAGTTTGGTGATTTTGTGTATTGAAGTGTGTATCGATTAACAACTATTCTTAAAATTTATGATGCTATCCTGATAACGCAGGTAATTGATTATTGGAAATTTCTCTTTCTAACATTGGTAACCAAATTTGACTACATTCGGCTGAAATACTAGCTACACATTTATCTGCATTTAGTTGTATTGAAGCACATTATTGTGGTTTGATTCCCAAAAGAATAAGAAAAAAGAATAAATAATGCCACAAGGAACTTACAGAAGATACTTGGAATTTATGTATTGAATCATCAAAATTTTATAATTTCTGCTTTTATTTTTGAGTTGATTGTGATTTTATACAATAAACAACTTATCGACATAATATTATGCCAACAGCTGGAAAAAATTACAACGTGGCAACGATGTCAAACATCTATCATGTTTTGTTATTGTAAACTTATCGTAAATGAACTATATTGATTTTTATACTTAGAAGATGTTATTTTATATCTTCTGTATGTTCTTTGTGGCATTACTTATTTTTTTTTCTTATTTTTTGGGAATCAGAAAAAAGAATGTTATTTTATATGTGTCCCAGCTACTTACTTTACTCTACATGTTGTGGTTCTAAATTATTTCTTTATTATTAATTTTTTTTCATATGTAATTAAAACTATTAATAGAAATTTTGATATGAAGAATTATCATTTTTTATTTTAAATTTCCCACGCAATAGTTATTATTTTAATTTGATCTCCATATTTCCCGCAATATAGTTAATATTTTATTTTTTAATCTTTAAAAATGTCCAAACTGTTATGTTGTTTTAAATTATGCAATATTAAGATTAGTTTCACTTTTAATTAATTGAAGCTGAACCAAATTTAAAATTTAAATAGGGTTTATATTATTTCACATCCTTATTATTGTTACTTCCATGTTTTCATTGATAATTTAAGTTATTTCAATTTATATTTATTTAAAAAATTTCTCAAAAATCAACAACTTTATTTATCTCGCAATGTGTCTTTGACTTTTTTAGGTCACCTTTTTTAAATTTAAAATGTTTCAATTGGTTTATCCAAAATTTAACCTACTTTAATATGAATCTGACTTCTTTAACTTCCTTTTTAAATTATTTACAGCAAATTTCATTATCTATAATATCTAAATTTTTTAATATTTTAATTATTAATTTTTTTATCCCAAATTTCATATCTATACAATATTATATAAAGTGAGTCATTTTTGTGTATTTATTGTCCCCTCTACCCCCCTTGGTGAGATGTAGTAAGATTTTACTCAACAACTCCCCCTTGAGATTTTTCAATATTTGTGTTTTGGGTGTACATGCGTTAGATTTATTTAAAAAAAGACAATTTTTGTATTACTCCTAATTTTTCCTTCAGTGTCTTTCTTCTTGATATTTTATAACTATCTGCTTTCTATTTTTTTCAGATGACAGCAATGACCTGGATAATGACCTACTTTTGTAAGTACTGTTTTTAATCCGGCTGTTCATAGTATTTTGTGTATAAAGTCTCACTTGTCGCACGTTTTGTACAAGATACTTTTTCTATGACAACTCGCGTTAAAAACCAATATAATTATACTTTGGCAAGTTTATCTGAAGCCGTGAAAGGAATGCAGTCGAAAACATTCGATATTGCCACGTTTAACTATGGAAAATATAAAGTGCTATGTATGTAGTGATAATAATTAGAAAAGGGACTTTTTATTATTTACAATATCAACAATATGATTAAACGTTAATTCTTTAATGTGCTTGTTTCCTTGGATTTTTTCTATCAACATTATTTTTCAATTTATGAATATTAAAAGATGAATTACATAATTGGTGATTTTTATCGAAAGCTGACTTCTTATTGGCAAGCGCGTGCGTGTGTTCTTCCCTCTCACTTCGTCAATTGACTGATTGATTTATCCAGTGGCGTTGGTATTGTCAGTTACCTTTGTATTTTCAATTTTACTTGGTAAAATAGGTACCGTACGCCATTTATACGTTTATGACATATATGCCTCGCCTCCTACCGATGCCTCTTAGCTTCAGATAAACTTGCCAAACTTTAGTTATTGTTTTCACTGAGCTTAAATAATGACTTATAGTAGAGCGGATAAAGCAAAAAAGTCCGGAATTTTTTCCCTAAAGACGGATCGGAATGCGGTTTTTTGCATTCGCTTCGGAAAATTATTTGTAAAAAATGTACCTACTTTGTCCCCATTACAAATCGGGTATTGCATCGCTGCAGTCAAAAATGCATGCCAAAAATGCATCTTTTGGGAGGCCTCTGTAAATAATAGTCAGATCTGGCTCAAATCGGGTACCCAGGGGTTTTCGAGGTCGCCGATCACGATTATGATGTTGAAATTGACCCCCCGGACACCTGGGGATCAGGAACGCCGATGATCCTCGTCTCCGTGGGACTCTCCAAGAAATCACGAGGGGAACGCGCCCGGGTTTTTTTCCGGTGGCTGAATTCAAATATGGCATCAGCGAACCCCCCCGGACACCTGGTGCACCCGATCCTCGACCTGGACATCATCCCCGAGAACTTTCTTGACAATATCGACAAGAACAGCCCGGAAATTATTGGAGGCGTGTTTTTTGAGACGCGAAATCACAATTTCACGTCGAAAACGACCCTTCCACAACCTGGTGTACCGAAACCTGCGCTTGAACATCGTCTCCGAGGGTTTTCCAAATAAAATCGAAAAAGGTGGACCGAAAATCGTTATAAAGGATTTTTGGGCCGTTCGAGGCCAGGGTACAGTGCACCAGCTGTTCAGGGAGTCGTTTCCCGCGCAAAATTCAGATTAAGCGGCCCAAAAAACCCCTTATAACGATTTTCGGTTCACCTTTTTCGATTTTGTTTGGAAAACCCTCGGAGACGATGTTCAAGCGCAGGTTGCGGTACACCAGGTGGTGGGAATGTCGTTTTCGACGTGAAATCGTGATTTCGCGCCTCAAAAAACACGCCTCCAATAATTTCCGGACTGTTTTTGTCGATATTGTCAAGAAAGTTCTCGGGGATGATGTCCAGGTCGAGGTTCGGGGGCACCAGGTGTCCGAGGGGTGTTCGCCGATGCCATATTTGAATTCAGCCGCCCGAAAAACTTCCGTTCGCGGAGTTTTTTTCGTTCCCCTCGTGATTTCTTGGAGAGTCCCACGGAGACGAGGTTCATCGGCGCTCCTGATCCCCAGGTGTCCGGGGTGTCAATTTCAATTTAATAGGTCTGTTCGCCTGCAATAAAAGTGCAGCACTGAGCTATATAAATTTGAAAAATTCTGGTCTATCTGTGAAAAAATGCGTGTAAAATTGCTAAATTTGGGACTATCTATAGTTTGGCAAGTTTATCTGGAGCTACGCGGCATCGGTAAGAGGCGAGGAAAAACATGGCGTATATCTGTCGAACGTACAAATGGCGTACGGTACCTATTTTACCAAGTAAAACTGAAATTACAAATGTCACTGACAATACCAACGCCACTGGATAAATCAATATCAGTCAATTGACGAAGTGAGAGGGAAGAACATACGCACGCGCTTGCCAATGAGAAGTCAGCTGGTCGATAAAAATCACCAATTATGTAATTCGGAGGGTGTGGTCATTATGGTTTCCGTACAACGTTGCCATAGCTTTAAGAAGCCCATAACAAATTTGGAAAAGTGTTCTCTTTTAATATTCATAAATTGGAAAATCATGTTAATAGAATAAATCCAAGGAAACAAGCACATTATAAAATTAACGTTCAATCATATTTTTAATATTGTTAATAATAAAAAGACCCATTTATAATTATTATCACTACATAATTAGCACTTCAAATTTTTCATAGTTAAACGTGGCAATGTCGAATGTTTTCGACTGCATTCCTTTCACGGCTTCAGATAAACTTGCCAAAGTATATGTATATTTCATTTGTATACTGCAAGAAGCATTAAAACATAATTAAAATAAATAAAATCGTATAGCTCAGTGCTACACTTTTATTGCAGGGAACAGATCTAATATAATTAATTTCAGAAATGTCAACCAGGTATCCATGGCTATATTAGGTAAATATTGTGCGAATGTGGAATTCCTATTGGCTTAAGAATCTGTATCATAATGAATATCATTATGATACAGATTTTAGTCTTTTAATGAGTATATTATAAAACAGGAGTAGAAAAAATATTTTAGTTGATTTTCTAATATGTTAAAGCATCCAACGTAATAATTTAATGAGAAATAGGGAAATCTAAAAAATATTTGACATTAATGTAAGTGTTGCCTACGTACAGGTACACGAAACTGCAATCTGGAAACTGCTAAGTACAAACAATGGCAATTAATTTTATTTTGGTGTTATCGTAGAAAAAATCTTGTGTGTATTTCGAGCAGAAAGTCCTTTGGTAGTCTCGACAGATTGCCGCGTCGCTCGGCAATTTTCTGTCTCGACTGCCAAAGTACTACTTTCTGCTCTTGATACACAAATACCGGGTACCCGATTTGAGCCAGATCTGACTTTTACTTACAGAGGCCTCCCAAAAGATGCATTTTTGACTGCAGCGATGCAATTCCCGATTTGTAATGGGAACAAAGTAGATACATTTTTTACAAATAATTTTCCGAAGCGAATGCTAAAAACCGCATTCCGATCCGTCTTTAGGGAAAAATTCCGATTTTTGAGCCTTTTTTGTGCTTTATCCGCTCGACTATTAAGCAAACGAAATTTGTTTATTAAACTTCAAAAATATAAAATTTCGTTTGTTTTTCAGTACATATTGCAAAAAGAGCTAGTTATTTTACGTTTTCTATACGACCATCGAAAAAACCAATAAATGAAGCCCCTTTTAAAAAATTTCACCACGCGCACATGGTAAATGGAAACTTTATACAATAACCGTGCAATAACTCCAAAATATAATTATAGTTTTAAGGTAGTTGTCGTGTGATGGGTAGAATAAAATTTTAAAATTTCAAGAACTTATTAAGGATTTAAAAATTAAAAATTTCAGTCCAATTACCGTCTCCAAGTCGGGATATACGTAGTTAAAGTTCGTATAATAAACATGGGGAGCTTTTTTTTCTTACCAATTTTTTAATTCCGGAGAAAAAACTAACAGTCAGCAATGGACTTAGAACGGAATAATATAACAAACCTACGACACTGGTAAAGTATGAGCGAATGACATAGGGCAATAATTCTCGTGCCCTAAATATCGACAACCCTGGAAATTAAGCGAATTGAGAAGAGAGGTATGATAAAACTGCTATTGCTATCGAGGCCAAGGGCTTTGGGTTTACTCTTCTTGATGATACTGATTTGAAAGGGATTTTACTAGAGACAAAATTCTTATAACAAAATCGCTCCTTAAAGAATGCTTTTAAATGTTTTCGAATCCATAGTTTTGCTCTAGGTAGAGCAATAGCAATCTTATTACAGTTTACAACTTTTAATATTAGAGAGAGTAGAAATCCTACAATGTTTACAAAAATTGTAAGATCTGCGCAAGACATAGCTTCACTAACTTGTCGTATACCCAAAACGGGATTTGACATCAAAAATTACCTCGAAAACTGCTGGTTTCGACTAAAGAAATTTTGTTACAGGAAAGACCTTTCTTAATTTTTTTTATACGAGCAATCACCTCCTGAATTTTGTCTCATGAATTTAGAAACACCCTGTATATGTAGACTGTTGCAATTTTATTGTGAATTTTTGAAGCATCAGATTTACAGGGTTCGAGGGTATTTGGATATAATTTCCTTGGAAAGATTTTGTAGGAGACAAGGGTTAGTTGATTTTTTTAGATTTTGTGTATCAATATCTGGCTTCTTAGACTTCCAGGGGAGAAAGTTGGAGTAATAATTTAAATTGTTCAAATTCATAGTTATTTTGTCTCACTCTGTCTCTAAAAGGGATATTTGTTGTGGGCTTGTAGTCGTATATTTCGTTGGGAAAATTAATTGGAATACACTATTGTTGGGACAAGTAGAAAATGTATTTACGATAATAATCAATAATAGGTATTTGTGTATCAAGAGCAGAAAGTAGTACTTTGGCAGTCGAGACTACCAAAGGACTTTCTGCTCGAAATACACACAAGATTTTTTTTACGATCACACCAAAATAAAATTAATTGCCATTGTTTGTACTTAACAGTTTCCAGATTGCAATTTCGTGTACCTGTACGTAGGCAACACTTACATTAATGTCAAATATTTCTTAGATTTCCCTATTTCTCATTAAATTATTACGTTGGATGCTTTAACATATTAGAAAATCAACTAAAATATTTTGTCCACGACCACCTAATAATAAGTCGATATTTTACCTCCTAACTAAAGGTATATGGTACCCATATGTCAACTGTCGTGAATTATGGTTCATAATACACTGTAGTGTATTATGGTTCATAATTCCCGACTAGAGATGGGGGTACAATATGAAGTAAACTATTAAATCTGTGTATTTTGTTCAGGAAATTTGTTTCTGACATATATCGTATCTATAAAATATTGTAATTTTTAGTATTGATACTTTTCATAACGATATTTTCTAATATTAAGTATTTCAAAACAATATAATTATAACGGTACGTTGTATTGATACTTTCTACAGTATCGCCCATCTTTATATAAGTCAAATTATTTGAAGTAGCTGCCACAACATTTTGAGGTTAGTAATATGTCAAATCGCTACTGACTTTTATTTATTAATAAATAAATTAAGTGTCGTGGACAAAGTATAGTATTCTACTCGCAACTTATAGCCATAATTCACTTGGGTGACTTGCGCCCCTCGCCTGAGGCTCGTGACGCAAACGTCACCCATCGTGAATTATGGCTATCATAAATTGCTCGTTTAATAATATACTATTATTCTACAGTTTATAATAAAATAACTAGGTACTAGCTCTCTTTTATCTATAAATGAAATTAGGCGTGCACAAAAGTTACTTTTTTTTATTGCCGAACCATTTTACCTATTTAAAACACGCCTGAGCGTGTTTAAATCGAACTTTTTAAAACGCGCGTTTTTTAAAGTTACCGTGGCAACATCAACAACTCGAAAAACCAAGTCTAAATCATAGATAATAACATGTCTAAATGACAATTTTTTTCATTATTGATCTGACAGGAGTAGTTTGTAACGTCAAAACCTTTATTCGAACAATATTTAACAATTCCAATTTTATTAATTAAAATGGAAAGTGCAGTTGGTATTGTTTGAAATATTTATATCTTCTGTAAGTTCCTTGTGGCATTACTTATTCTTTTTCCTCCTCCTACGATACACACTTCAATACACAAAATCACCAAACTGAGTTATACATGTTTTGAAAACAAAAATGATCATACACAAAAAAGTAACAACAAACGCGTTTTATTAACAACATTTCCAAAATAAGCTAAAAAAAAGCGCTATCCCAATAAAAACCGTTCCTGGAACGTGCACTTCACTGGATTCCATTTCTAGTCATATCGTCATATCGTTAGAATGTCATAAAATAAAATATTTTATTTCACATTTTACCAGAGGTGTGATCTACTATGAATGGACCTTAATAAAATTTGACAACAAAGTTTTGTAGTCTTAAACTTCAAAATATTATTGATTGTCTAGTTGTCATATTTTTTCGTTGTCAGATAGGGACCAAAAAATATTTTATCAATTTTATTGCTAGTTAATCTTGACAGCGGTAGCTGGAACGCTACCGAAACGTCGAAATAAAAAACAATATTGTGGTTTGATTCCCAAAAGAATAAGAGAAAAAAGAATGACATAATAATATTTCGATTTTTCAAATCTTAGGAAATGGTAATTAAATTAATACTATTGACATTCACAGAACTCAATAAGGTTGAACTTCCATCAAAATACAAATTAGTTTATGTTTTTCTCATTTCCATGACAACGCAAGGTATACATCATATCACGAATTCAACCATTTGACATTATTAGTTCTTTTTTCCATTTCTTGTTGTAGTAGTTATAGATTAGCATTTATAATTTCAAAGTGCACCAATAAAAAAAATTGCGTAAAGTATTCGTGGATAACTGGTCTTTAAAACACTTGCTCTATTTCGAGCACTGCGGCTTTGCCGAAAAATCGCGCGTGTTTTAATGATCTTAATATCCACGTATACTTTAATATCTATTCGGCTTAAGAGCATTAATAATGTCAAATTATGACAGCTTGCGGAAAACATCAACTTTGCGGTTAGATTTGAGTGTCCAAAAGCCTACTTTGGATCGTAGGAAAAACAAATTAAAAGTAATTATAGATATCGCAGAATAATTATTATTCTAACGCTTGAGACCAGTAACGCAGTGACCGTTCAACTAAGAAGCAACAACTACTTCCCGGGCTATAGGCACCGACGGATATTGAATTACACTACAAAGTCAAACGGGGTTTTTTTTCCCTTCGGAGCCGTCCTTTCGCCGGTACCACCTCAGCCTCCTGGGCTTATTGTGGATACTCCTAGTGTTCTGACTACAACCTATTCAGCCAATCCGTTCCCTGTATTAGCTCATACAGGTTCTTAGCTGGTTGATTGTAGAAGTCTTCTGGAGTCATTTGGGTTCTACCATAAAGTTTCTGCCTTCTGTGGTCCAGCGACTCACAGTTGCATAGTATATGCAGAGCTGTTTCGGTATCCTTTTTGCATCTTCTGCATGTAAGGTCTCCGTTGTACAGCCCTAAGTCAAACGGGGTTGGTATATCTACAAGATATTGAGTCGTTTGAATAAAAACGAAGTACATGCTATTACTAGAAGTATAAGCATTTTCTATGAAGTAGGTACTTCAAAACTAAGAAGAAACTACATTTCAAAGTAGATATTTTTAATTTTTCCGGAAGTTACTATACTAAGTAGCACTTTCATGAAAGTGACTAAAGTATTTACTGCAATTTGAAGTAGCGACTTCTTACAGCAGATACTTCGATTTCAAGAAGAAATTGTAGTATTTGCTAAACGTTATCGAAGCTGGTGTAATAGCAGCTTCTTGAGAATTCTACGGTTCGTTTTGTTTGAAAATGGATGGAATACGCAGAAGAAAAATATACAGTGCATATTGGTTAACTCGTTAAGGGCTCTATCTTTTGCAGACTTGATGGCATGTGTTTTTTTTTATCCAGCAGTATCTTCATTTTGGGAATCTTCTTGCTGGGGCAATTTCTTCATCTGAAGACATTTTACACAATCACGAGCAAACTTTATTACTTTTAATAATTTAATTGACAACCAAGAAAAATAGCAAATAATATTTCGGGTAGTTTCGAGGGTAGTCTCGACAATTTTATATAACAACATCTATGGAACAGAAAATCTAATGAACTTGTCATGACCTGCTCCCCTATCAGAAGGATCAGGAGTGGGCGATGCTGCACATGTCGAAGCATATACTACGGGCTAAAATTTATACTACAAGCAGTGTAGTAAATACTTCAACGTTAAGCAGATTCTACCGGAACTGACTAGATGCTTCATGATGGAGCAGATACTTTGAAGTAGATCCTTAAATTTGTAGTATTAGCATGTACTCCGTTTTTATTCACACCACCCATTGGTAATGCGCTTTATTAAATACGACAATATTACAGGAAACTGTAATACTACTTTAAAAATAATAAACATAAAATCCAATGCTAACACCAAATATTTTTTTGTTACAGATTCTTCAGTATGATACCAGGTGAAGGAAATACCACATAAGAAGTACTTTAGAATAAAACATTTAATCTCGAATATGTACGTATACTATAATTTACTTTATAATATAGTACCTACTTGATATTTGAGCATCTACTGAAATCTTATATTTTGTTTAAGAAATGATCAAACATTGTCGTTTAATAGTTCATTATATATAATGATGATTATTGTTCACAAAGGTGCCTGAATATTAGCCATTATAAGCGCGTAGAATACTATATTTTTTCTACGGCTAGCAGTTAACTGAGTTCCTTTTTTCTCCAATTTAAGAAGGAATCATATGCTTTCATATACAGGGGGTTTTATAATGACACTTACAACGTTTTCATGAACACTCAACACTTCATGAAAACATTAAATATCTTGAAAACTACAAATTTTTTGATATATAAAAGTTATGCGTTTTTCACGTTAAAACCATTGAGGAATACAAAAAAACAATAAAAATAGCTTCAAATGCCAGTGGCGTAACAAATGGGAGGTGTAAGGTAATATATTCTTCCAAAAATACACTGTTGGATCAAGAATTGAAACATGTTTTTCCATCAAAATATGCCTTGTTACATTTAAAAACAACCTGCCAAATGTCAAATCAATTTATCCATCCATTTTAAAGTTATATTGAAACATTTAATTTTTCATAACTTTCATAACCCCGTATTAAGAAAAGACTGGACTCATCAATCCTTATATCATTTTGTCCAAATTTACTAGAGGTATCTACATGCAAACGTTGTAAGTGTAATTTGAAAACATCTTGTATAATACCTACTTCTCTTGCAATAAATTTGAGAATACTATATTTATTCTGCTGATCTTATAACATTAATTTCCTCGTTAATTTCAGTGTCTGATTCGCTTTCCATAATATATGTTTTAGTAATTTCAATTTAAATTCTTACTGTCAGCTATAAAAAGGGACGAATCGTAGTATTAAGCGAATTCCGCAAAAGTTCAAATTATAGATCATTTGACAATTTTTGACATAAACTCAAAATTGGAAACTTCTAAAAAATTCCCATTAAGCTTAGCTAATATTACAATAAAATTGAAACATTTAAGTTATTTTTTTGTTTGTTTTAATTTCATCGTATTGTAATGTTTCATTGATAAAAAAATTATTGGTGTTGGACTTAATTTTTTAAACCTCGTAAAATATTTAAGAACAATCGTACAACGCCTTGACCTAAAAGTGAAAGGTATCTTACATTATTTTTCATGTCTGATACAAAATACATTTATTTCACCCAATAATATTCTATAAGAATCATAGAAATTACTCTTTAATAACAAGTTGCAGCTTCTACGAGGTCGTTAAAAATATGTGACCTTTACCGAATTTTATTACGCTCATTTTCCGATTTCAAATAAATCTTGTCTGGCTCTACATTTTTCAATTATAGATATTTGTGTATTCGATACATAATACCAGCAGTAGGGAATTAGCGAGTACAGTCTGTTCATACTTGAAGAGAAATGATAAAATTAGACCTTTGCTATGCGAATTTTAAATATGATCGAACAGGTTCGTATCTGTATCTGTAGAGTAGGGAGGGTGAGTGTGTAGGTTCACAGCACTTTGCCACATGTGACCCATTACACATTCTCCCGAGGAGTTGTCTTCCTAGGTCATCGTCCATCCTATCCTTCCCAGGAAGGTGGACAGTTCACTAGGAGACATCTTCTTTATATCGGCTGGTGTAAGCCAAGACTCACCGAACACACACTCTCTTATTGACGATCCGAACACTCGCATAAGACATGCCTGACAGTTTCATCTTCCTGTTCACACATCCTGCATAGAGGTGTTTCCTTAGTTGACAGTAGCAAGTCAGAAATCATACACTGTTAAACGTAGGTTTTCCTGGTCATCGCCAAATATTTCCTCGGCGCCAGCTTCCTAGGGTCGCCCAGGGTGATCCTGGCAAGACTGCATCCTTTGATTCCATCCCATCTCTTAAGAGATTGAGCTTGGGTGTAACGTTTGGCTAGTTCCACAATCGTCGAAGTCGTTAGGCCGTAGATGTCACTGGGTCCTAAAACTTTTAGTCCAGCCGCTTCCCTGGCTAAAGAATCGGCGGGTCCCGTAAGGTTCGCGACCCTCGGAATTTTGCAACGATTTTTTTTAATAGAAAGCCCTATTGCTATAGAACGTTTTAATTAAAAAAAATTCGTGGATTATCCACTTTTGAAAGAGAAAATAGCAATTGAAAGTACCAAAAATCCGGCCATTTTTTTTTAAATATTTGACAATTTTTGACAATTCTGTCTTGATATCGGATGGTCACAAATTAAAGAAAGAGCGAAGAATGGGCAATGTTGCCAGCTTTCATTTCCGTAGCTCGTTACGGCTTGGAAATCACACCAAGATTTCAGATGTATCTTTTCACATATAACACCGATATACTTACTATCTTTATGATCTAAAATGTATGTATTGAAAATGTACTTTTTTGGACATAATATTGTATGTTCCACAGGTACTAACTTGGTACGTGTATATTTTATGACGTTAAAGTAAAAATGAAGAATTATGTATATTTTTGTGATTTTTAGTTGAAAATTAACGTTAAATGTCCCGATAAGTAGGTATATTTCGAGAAGGGGAAGGGAATAAACATGTTTGTATATAGATAGACATGAATATGAAATGATTTTTATTCCATATGATGTTTTCCAGAAAGGGGAAGGGAAGTCAGTATGCTTATCGATGAATTTCATAATTCAAAGATCTGGATTGATTGATATCGCGAGCGCAGCAAGCGCGCTGGGTCGACGTTTCACAATTCGCGCGCGCGAATTGCCAAACGTCGACCCGGCGCGCTTTTATGTGGAATACAAATAATTCTTAGACACTTTTTCGAGAAGGGGAAGG
>CAJUYG010000221.1:150885-179849 GCA_910591675.1 Galerucella calmariensis | reverse complement strand
GAATACAAATAATTCTTAGACACTTTTTCGAGAAGGGGAAGGGAATACATCTCTTCACCTCAAATTGACTGACTTCATGGGATTTCTACTAGAGCAAAAAAAATTATCATAATTCAACACATACCGCTTCCCCACCAACTGACACAGATCAAAGTGTAACTAAAATATCATTAAATACGGATCAAGAGAATAAGAAAAAAATTGTTAACCTATTATATAAATTTTCATGGTTATAAATGCAAATAATTTTATATTGTGATATATTCATGTAATCTATTACAATGTATTCAGCTGAAAGAAAATTAAGACCATTTGACAACGCCGTTAGGAAGGAAGGAATATTTCTAAAAATTGGCGAAATTTAAGTATTTTAAAGTGAAAATATTTATCGTGAAATAGCGTGAATTGGTGTTGAAAAAGTACAATTTTTTGAACTAAAATCGTGATTTTTGAAGTAATTACTGGACGATCCAGCGAAATTTTTGTTCTAATCTGCTTTATTTAAGGTAAGCTTTCAAACAAATCTAAAATTAACATAAAATTCCGAGGGTCGCGAAGTTTACCAGAACCGAATAGGCATTACGATTACCTTTACTCCTGTAGTGCCCTTTAACCCTCCGCAGGATAATATTGCTATCTGCCTAGGCGTTAGCTAAATCTTGGTGGCACCCCAGTACTAGCCCCGATATAACATGTTGTCTGTTCAAGGCTAATAGGGCTTGTCTACTATCGGTGCAGATTGTTATGTTTTTGCCAGAAATTCCTTTTTTGGTTAGTTCTTTGTGGCAATTGAGATACCAGCCAGTTCTGTTTGAACCACGCTGGTATTGTTTCCCATTCTCCACTTAATCCTTAGGCTTAGTACTCTGAAGTAAACTCTTTGCTGCATCTATGCAACTTGTAATGCATTAGCTGTCACATGATATGAACGAAGTCCACTTTCTCGAAATATAATCGAATATCTCGTAAACGTCATTTTTAATTTCTTGTTTGTTTAGAAAACGTCGTTTGGTCCATGTGTTTTTGTTTTTAAAATGTGTTTGCTACTTTCACCTTTGCTTACGTATTTTTTCTGTAATCTTTCAAATCAAGTCTTGTTTGTTAGTTCATGCGGTTGCTGTGAACTCTGGCGTAACTAGCCATCAGACCTGGGGGGGGCCTAGGAAGGGCCTGGTCTATAATGATGTGATATAGCCTATTTATAAATTATTTTATTAGAAATAAAAGCCCGTGACTTATTTGAAAAATTGTTTGATGTCTTAGCCAAAACTGGACCTACAAAATAATCCTCTAGGCTAAACAAACAAATAACTTAAAAATCAAATTACATATAAAAAAACTGCTAGCCATAGGGCTAGATTGCCTGATCGCCTGAAATTAATCGATATGTTTAATGATAAAATTTTGGTGCGTGTCTGGTATCTACTTTATTTGGTACGGATATTTATTTAAAAAATCCTGATGGACCCTTAAACTGTCTGGGGGGGCGGCACCCCCAGCCCCCCTGTAGTCACGCCAGTGGCTGTGAAGTGCCCTGTGCTATAGTTGTGATCAAATTTCCATATATCTTAAAACAACCTTATTATTTCTCTATGGTGTACTGTACGCTATGCGTTAAGGTACTTGTGCATGGAATTACTTAAGAATGTAGGTTAATTTCCTTAGAAAGGTAAGAGTTTCAGAACCGAATGCTGCTATACTGTTTAGCCGGTGAGAAGTGTAGAGGTATATTTTAAGAATTTTCAGTTGTGTAATTCTCAATTCAAATTTATTTTATTTATTTCGATAAATCATAAACTTAAACAATTTGTTTAAAATACAATCGACTAATGTGAAAATAAAGAAATAATTACATACTTAGCTATTTAAATTTAAATAAGGTCACATTAATACATTGTTGGCATTCACATTTACATTCGCAACGATATTGTTAATATAACGTTTGATTTATTAATAAATCATGTCATGGCTTCAGTTCACATTTGACATAATTTCAATCCGGATATTCAAAAGTAAGATGCTTTAGATATGCCTGATCTATTCAACTATGTTATTTTCGGAAATTCAGGTGGCCAAGAGTATTTGGACCGAAACCCTTCTGCAACGTCGCAAAATCGACAATAATTGAGAATCTTTAGAATGGTGGGACTACGACAGAGACAGTTCATTAGAGGAAATTTGCTGATTTTTACGGCAGCCCTAATAAGCAGAGATAGGAAGACTGTCAAAGCCGTTGTAGGTAGATATTAGATTAGATTAGAATTGGAGTGGCTCTTTGTCCTATCCCATTGCGACCTTTGCAGATCTATTGTGATCCTCCCTATATTTAGAGCTCAATATCTAGCTTTATTCTTTTTATTAGACCTAATAGCCTGGATACCGCCTCCTTTGCGTAGCTCTTTGTCTTCGGTTTTTCTTCTTCGAGTAAGTGAAACCGCACCCTTGCTAGGCCTTCGCACTCAGAGTATGAGCTCCGCGGTTTCGTCTCCTTCTGCATAGGCTGTCATCTGCTAGGCCAATTGTGTGCATAGATCGTGCGACAGTTTGGGCTTTTAAGGAATAATTTAGAGTGCCTTTATCCTGGGGTCTCATACCACCAGCTCAACGCCTGGTTTTTTATCCATTTGAGGATGCTCTCTTTACTTAGGCATTTAGCAATTCCACAGGAAGGTTCTATCCCTTTTATTCCTTGGTGACCTGGTACCCAAGCTAGGGTCACTCTATTATGACTACCTAGTCTGTTGAGGGCCTTGCAACACTACCACACCAGGTTTGACGTTATCCGATATGAGCGATTGAGCGTATCGCCTTAAGTGCTGCTTGGCTGTCGGAGTAGATGACGATTCTTTGGCTATCCACCTCCCGCACAGCATTGCACCGCCATTACCTCTGCCTGAAAGACAGTAGCATGTTTCCCTATGCTTAGAGAGATCGTGATCTTCTCTTGGCATATGTTAACAGAGCGTTGTAAGCTTAACAGGCACACAAAGCTAATTGGGTTGACAGACGAAGCCACGTGCATATTCTGACACCTATAAAGGAAAACCGCAGAGCACATCCAAAATGGTGATATATGTTTTTTCTTAGCTGGAACCGATGCAGTAACAAGTTTTGGACGGCTCACCTTTTGTTTTTATCCGGCTCGAAGGACCAAATGTTGTGTTTTATTACTTCAATTTTTAATGTATCTGTAAGCAAAGCTTTCGAGTGAAATAACTATATAACCATTTTCAATACAAAGGTCGCTGTAATCTACGAGTCACATTAACAACTGCTAGTGCTACCGGTAACTGTCTGAAAATCCGCTGATAGTACACTATTATCAGTCTGAGCCCCTTTCCTGACGGTGGAGTTAAACCAGTAGATGAATTAGTTGAAAAGCCTGCCTTCGACAGTTTCATCTTGCGAAAATTTATTTGGTTTCTCATTTCTTTTAAAGTCCCTAGGTAATTTCTTCTCCATACTACGAACAATATCTCTTGTGTGTGTGTGAGGTTGTGATATTGACTGCGGATCCTTGTGGTTCCATTATCCTAAACAATATCTCTTGTTTCTATTAAAATATACTTTCTGGAATGTTTCTTCCAGCTAAAACCTTTATTGGAAAATAGGTAGCTGATGAAAATAATCTTATGATAGGGCTATGTAATCTTTAATACACTTGTCCAATTTTTTTCTATTGTTCTGTACAGCTTATGGTTATAGAAGGCCAAAAACTTGTATTAGCTTAGGTACATTTAGGAAATATTTAGATTGTTTCATAATAATATAAAATGACTGTACGAAGTTTTGCATTCGAAATTTAGGTTTTATTGCTCTCTCGTATATTAAAATAGACTATTGGGCGGAGTAGAATTCGATGAGACCTCTGGCGGAGAAAATTGTAACTAGCGCAACGAGTAAAATCATTCGTTTTGCATTGTTTTTTTATTATATTCAAGTCAACGTAATTACCGTAAATTCGTACTTTATTTGTTTAATTTTGTGTCAGTGACAAGTTTAGAACTGTGTTTTTCTATTTAACTCAACTGTCATCATTTCAGAGGTAATATTCTTATATAATCAGAGATATTATGGAAGAGGTTATGTTATTCTATTTTTTGTTTTCATTGCAGATCAAAGAGAAAATAAGTCGGTATTAAAGATTAAAAATATTACTCAATACAAAACTACCTTCCCTGCAACTTTTGTAGATATAATTGTATCAAAAATAAAATAAAAACACGAAATCAGACCTAAAACTGAACAGTTAATTGAACGCTTGTTGTACTTTCCAGTCAATACAAACCTACCTTCCCTGCAACTTTTGTAGATATAATTATATCAAAAATAAAATAAAAACACGAAATCAGACCTAAAACTAAACAGTTAATTGAACGCTTGTTGTACTTTTCACAAATATCAACCATACCTATTACTCAAAAAATAAAAATATTAGGAGTCAAAATTTAGTTTAACAACACAAAATACTAAAGCACAATCAAAGAAAAAGCAAAAGTTTTACAAAACAGACTATGAAAATAACTAAAACAGCAAAATAAAACCACTTAACTATCAAAGGGCTTTTACGGCAGCTGATTTGTTTTACTCGTTGCTAAGATGACATTGACATTTCAGAGCGCCATCTATCGAATTCTACTTTTCCCAATAGATGTAATAAAAGAACGATTCGGGCTGAAAGGGATTGATCGGAAGCAAATAATGAACGCAGCTAATGCTTGACGAAGTTTTTCGGCCGACAAACGGTTTTTTCCCAAGTAGCAATTTAAATTCTATAAGGTTTGTATAAACAGCTACAAGATATATCTTATAGGATACTAAAATTCTTATAAAGGTCTACAAAACAATTAAATGATCCTTATACAACCAAAAAGGGCCCATTTTTATACAACTGTTTGGTTGTATAAAAGTTCTATTAAAAGTTTATACAACTCTTATATGACTGTTTAATACACATTTATACAACTCTTAATCGACTGTTTTATAATCATTTATACAGCTACTATAAAATGATTTAATAGTGTGGCATGTAGTCACATCTATAAAATGGGATTGAAGCGGAACTATGAAGGTCTCACAAAATGGTTGTATAATGCAATATATTTTTTAATAATGCTGTTATTTCGATATTGGAAACATTTTGTCATCTAGCAGTTTATAAAAGCATTTCATTTTTTAGTGAAGAATATCAGAACCAAATCATATTTCAATTTGAACGTGCATCATACATTTCATTTGTAGAAATGGAGACTTATCAAAACGACTTGGGCCGCTTGAGCGGACATCGATAGTAAAAATTATAATTTCATTTGGATGGTTTAATAGCACCAATTTTGATGCGCCGCAAATTTTACTGTTAGATTATAGGTATGTTTGGCAAGAAAATGAAGCGCTTCAATTCTGGTTAAGTTTCAAGTATATCCTAAAATACTTGTTTTTATGATTTTAATAGTTTATCACTTCATATGGATATTTTTTCACAATATAATTCTCTAAATAATGATAAAGTCACATTTTTCATGTTTCCAACTCAATTGCTCATAATGGCGGCGATAGCGGTACAAGAATTGCTTATTTAAACATGGTGATTTATAATACAACAATTTTATCCTACTACTACTACTACTAAATGTACAGGCGAGCCTTGTCCTGGACAACTCAAGCCAAGGTTCCGACACTGAGGCCACTGGCGGGCCATTGTGCCAATCCTGCTACCTAGTCATCCATGAAGCCGAGCCCTTCAATAAAGGCCACAACCTTTTTCAGTGGATGCCTGCTGGTGTCTCCAGGAGCCATGACAGTGACTCCGAAGATTCGCCTGCGTAATACAGCCCAGTGTGGACACTCTAAGAGAACATGAACTGACGTTTCATCAGTCATGCCGCAACCCCTACATAGGGAACTTTCCTCTACTCCTAGATTGTAGAGGTGCTTCCTCATACAGCAGTGCCCTGTTAGGAGTCCTGCTATCTTCCTTAGCCTACTCCTTGGTAGTTCAGTGGCTGCCCTGGCGTGTCCATCAGTCCATCCCTTCAGTAGAAGTTTGGATTGTCTAGAACCCTGCAGAGCATTCCAATGAGCGAGGTGCTGATTCCTCAGCCACTTCTTCGTCTCCTTGCGTATTCTTTGTTTTGTTAGGCCCAGGGTCGGGCCCGGGCCGCAGATAGGAGCTGCCGCCTCTTCCGCAGCCAGTGCATCCGCCATCTCGTTGCCTTCAAAACCAGAGTGGGCTGGAATCCATTCTAGCCGCACCACGTTCCGCCTTGCAAGATTAGCAAGTAGTTCTCGACATTCGTTAGCAAGTCCTGAGTTGCTGGTATACCCACTCAGGGCTTTAATTGCTGCCTGACTGTCGGAGTATATGGTTATGCGTCGATCCACATAACCTCTGTCTAGGTTTATCTGCGCACATTCCAAAATAGCATATATCTCGGCCTGATATGCAGATACACCCTCACCCAATGGTACACAAACCTGTGTTCTTGGGTTCCTGGAGTAAATTCCAGCCCCTGCTCTATCACCGGAGCATGAGCCATCTGTGTACCAGACGGTCCCATTAAGCTGTGTATTCCTCTCTTTTTCCCAGGACTCTCTATCCCGTATCATGGCCCTGTATGGGGTAGCGAAGTAGTACTTACGCAGGCATTCATCAGCCGCTCGAGCCAGAACTGGAATATCTTCCAGGAGCCGGAGCTTCTTGACGTGCCTGCACTCTTCCCCTCTTCGCACGTATCCCAGCCGTTTCAAGCGCAGGAAAGCCCTCCCCGCCTCAGCCTCGATCACATGGTGAAGAGGCCGAAGACCAAGGATCACCTCCATCGCAACAGTTGGTGTAGTTCTCATGCAGCCAGTTGCCCCCAAACTGACCACCCTTTGAAGGCGTGCCAGTTGCGATCTAGCCGTGACCAAGGTTACCCTCGGCCACCATACCAGAGCCGCATATGTGAGCATAGCCAGCATAATCACTCTATAGAACCATATGATCGTTTTGGGGGTCAGTCCCCACCTCGGACCAATGGCTCTCCTACAGGCCCAATACGTGTTTGTCACCTTGCTTAGGCGACTATCAAGATGAGCCTTCCATGTCAGTGATTTATCAAGGATCACTCCTAGATACTTCACCTGTTCAACCACCGGCAGTGGTACTCCATCAAGATTTAGACCCTCAGGTCTTATACCTCTCTTTTTGGTGAAAGCAACTATCTCAGCCTTGGCAGGATTAACTGCAAGTCCGTGTTCGTTACACCACCCATGTACCCTATTCAGAGCCCTTTGCATGAGGTCCCTGAAAACGGTAATGTGCCTTCCAACAACAAGGACAACGATATCATCGGCATACCCAATCGTTAGAAAGCCCTCACTGTTTAAAAGGGTTATTAGCTCGTCAATGACTAGGTTCCACAATGTGGGCGAAAGAACACCCCCTTGCGGACATTCTCTAGCGACGATTACTTTTGGCACATGGTCTTTCCATGTGGCCTCTACTGTACGGTTGCACAACATGGCCCCAAGCCAGTGAGTGATCATTGGCTCTATTCCATGATTTGCCGCAGCCCTACACATGGATCCTACAGGGGTGCTGTCAAACGCCCCTTGTATATCCAAGAAAGCTCCCAGGGCGATCATGCCATTTTCCAGCGCCTTCTCCACCTGAGTTACCAGTTGGTGTAAGGCACTTTCAGTTGACTTGCCACACCTAAAAGCATGTTGATTGTTGTGCAAAGAATACCTAAGCCCAACCTTTTCCTTTATGTATCGATCAGCCACCCTCTCCAGTGTTTTCAGCACAAAGGATGTTAGGCTAATGGGTCTAAAGGGTTTAGCCACCGTATATGTGGTACGACCCGGCTTGGGTATGAAGACGACTTTCACCTGCCTCCACTGTTCAGGGACATACCTGCGTGCCAAACAGGCCCGAAAGATATGCACCAGAATTGTGCCAACGGCCTCCCAGCCTTGTTGAAGCAAAGCAGGGAAGATTTGGTCTTTCCCCGGAGACTTGTATGGTCTGAATGACCGTATCGCCCAAGTACTCCGCTTTTATCCTAAAGAAATGCCTTAAACAAAATTTTATTGTAAAATGGAATTGTATACGATAACTGTTTTATAACGAAGAATATTTAGGCACTATACAACTAAAAAGTGTTTTATAATGCAACGCAATTGAATGCTATACAATATTTATTACACAACTTAAGTAACTATTTTATAATGTATGTAGCTGTTAGTTATATAGTACATTACAGAATTCTTATACAATAGGTATAAAAGTCTTATAAAATGATATTTTTGATATTGTATAAACTTGTTTATGAGGTATATACTTAATTTTAAAAGAAATGATAGTATAATGCGTTATAATATATTGTAAAAGTCACTATAGAATCATTTAATACAACAATTTTCTTTAAAAAACAAAATTATCGCAACAAAAGGCTTAATAAAAACAAACAGTCCTTTAAACAACGCTATTCGACTGTTATAAAACAATTCAGTCCTCTTAGAATTCAATTTTGCTAGTTGGGTTATTTCACACTGTTTATAGATTATTTTTGGTAGATCATTCAAAGTAAATGTGAAATAAAAAAAAGCGCCCAACCTCGGTGTATTACACTATTTTTTCACTATAGTACGTGTATTTTTATATTTATATGTGTCTTTTTGCTCTTGGCATCAACAATCAACACCGTGGACGGAGCGAAACAACAGAGAAAGGCACAAACAAAGGGTAGCGTGGCCTGCTTTCAAATCCGCCCCCTGACATCTGTCCTCGAATTAAGGTTATTGGAAATGCGCTGGCGCGAAATGTATTCAACTACACATGATTCTTTCCCTTTTTGGGTTCAATCTCACGCGTCTGGTATTTCAACTACACTGAAATCGATTAATCGATTTAACGCACTTGTTCGAATGATTGTTCATTTGTGAAATTATAATGTGAGAATAATTTTCATGCATGAATGCCATTTCGGAAGAATTTATATTATTATATTGTATTAAAGCTTTTACTAGTGGAAAGAGTTCGATAAAAACGATTAGGATCACCAGAAATAATTATTTTACTTTTCTTTAAAATTAAGTAGTTACTGTTAATTTACGAAAGTGTAATTAATTCTAGATTTCTATTCGCTAATAAATGGTCTTATTATTGGTATTTACTATTTAATACGACCATAACGTTTATTACGATGGTTGGTTTTCAAAATAGAGTTTTTGAATGCGTTGATTGGATTTTCTGGGGACCGGAACCTTTGACCACGCAATTCATTCTTAATTTTCTAACCTCTCTAGTTGAGATGGATAGATTTTGTCAGGTGGCTTTTGGCCTATTCAACTGCGATCTTTTCAGATCCATTGTGGTCCTCTAAACGTCTAAACTCTAGATTACATTCTCCAGCCTGACTCTTTAAAAAAAATCTATTAGCGTGGAGACTGAACCTTTCATATAGCTCTCTGCCAATGGTTTTTCTTCGCCTAATACAAAAAACCGCACATTTGCCAGGCTGTCGCACTGACCTAGAATGTATTTTGCCGTTTCTTCTTCTAGGTGACAAAACCTGCACATATCTTCGTTTGTCAATCCCATCAGCTTTAAATGCCTATTGGGCTTACAATGCCCACTACAGACCCACTACAGCTTTGACAGTTTTCCTATCTTTGGCCATCAGATCTGCTGTAAATTTTGGCGAGTGTTCTAATATGATTTGTTTCGCTTACCTCTGTCCTGGTGAGTTCCTCCACCATTTCAGAGATTTGTGGGCGACTCACTTCCTTGTTTCTATTCTTGTTATGGATTTTGCAACGCCGCAGAAGGGTTCCGGCCCAACGAATGGCATTGATGAGCCTTGTTTTGCCATTCCATCCGCCTTTTCGTTGCCCCAGGGCCCAGGCTACCGTAACATTGCTACGCTCACCCAGTGTGTTTAGGGCCCGCACACAATCCCATACTAGCTTAGAATTGACCTCTACGGAGTTTAGTGCCTTTAGCGCTGCTTGGCTGTCTGTGAAGATGGCAATTGAACGATATGTTCTCTTCTGCCTTTCAATTTCTTCCACACAGTGGTGAGTCGTCGTCATTTCCGCCTGGAAAATTGTGACATTCCTTGATAGGCTTACTGGGAAGGCTACTCCTTGCTTTAGCCCTATAGTCCAGTAAATGAAGGAGGAAAAAAAGGCAAAGTTAACATTAATGACGCCCTGTTTTCATCTTCCAGTTGCATTTGGTACCTCATTAAACATGAGACAAAGTTCTGCATGAAAACGCATGCGAGGGCGGAGAAAATGGCTCCAAAAGACCAAGAAAATAGGTCTTCAGCCAATATCTCCTAAAATACGGCAGTTAGAGAATTTCGGTTCAGATAAAAATTGAAGTTCAGGTCATTTTCTACAAAAATGGTCCTCATGATTTTTTTCGCAACATTAATATTTTCTGCAAAAAATCGGGTTGAAATACCGGAAATTTTGAGACTTGTGAAATATGCAAGTTTTGTACAAAATTAGAGCTGGGGGGTGTTGGAAATCCATTATCTTCAATGTTTTGGATTGTGGAAACCAATTGTAGATGGCGCCACCACATTTTACAGATTGGGAAAATCCTCGGTGCCATAAATGAGAAACCCTGTAACCAGACACTTTTGATGGATATTTATATTTCCGAGGGTCTTGTTTTCCTCTCAGATAAGGCCTCAAGATATACTTATTAGTAAAACGGGCCATAAGATTAATTCTAGCGAGATGGACCTCACCAGTGGACCTGAATCTAGCAACAATCAGCTTTGCACATGTGGCAAAATACTGATAGAATAGAATAGAATAATACATTATAGACTAAAATATTACATAGAAAATGTTTAACAAAAGTACAAGAGATTCGCGGCTTAATTGTCCGTGAATTGATGAAAAAAGTATATGGGGAATTCGTTTTTTCCTTGAGCCCGCGTTTTCTAATTTTATTGAAAAATGGACGACTTCGTCAAAAAAAGTAATTGCACAATCGAAAAGTAGACATTCTTAGCTTTCAAATGATGTATCATAGAGACCAATCGGATCATGTATAAATTTTTAATTGATGGTTGTTCACAAAATTTCCCCGCGCTCCAAAAACTGCAAAAATTTGGGATTCAATAAACAACGATTAAAAGAAAATTAAAAAAAATTAGGGTATACAAATTTCAGGGATGACAAAGGTTATGAGGACCCATAATCAAGAAAAATTTGAGTGAATTAATGCAATACAAAAAAAAATAGGAACAAATTCCTGGCGAGGTCAAAATTGCCCGGGAGCAGAAAGTTTGACCCGTGTTCCGATATGACCAAAAGAGTCAAGCGTGACTCAATTCACAGGGTATGATAGCAGCAGAATTCCTCTTTCACATGAACTTTGAATCATGAGAAAATATGCATTTTTCACAAAGTTATTGAATAATTTGTCCCCCCGCTGATGTGTAAATACACGGACTGTGCTCTCCGGCATACAGCACAGAAGCTCATTATTCGAGGTGCGCTTGGTGCCGTTTTTCTCGAAACCGGTCAAATTTTCGAGAAAAATCATAAGGACCAATTTTGAAGAAAATTAACTGAACTTTAATTTTTATCTGAACCGAAAATCTCTAACTGCCATATTTTAGGATATATTGGCTGAAAACCTATTTTTCTGGTCTTTTGGGGTCATATTCTCGCACGCGTTTTCATGCAGAACTTTGTCTCATGTTTAATGAGGTACCAAATGCAACTTCCAACCGGAAGATGAAAATAGGGCGTCATTAATGTTAACTTTTTTCCTTTATTTACTGGAATACTACTATACCTCTCCTCTCTAGTTTACTTTTATTCTTATAATTTAATATCCAAGCTTCACTTCCTTGTAATAGAGTATGGTGTATGGTTGTTTTGTAGTCTCAGTTTCACATAAAAAGAACCCACTAAGCTTTGACCGATATTGATGTTCAGATATTGTTATATGCAGCTTCTCCGCGCATAAGACTGCACTAGACTTTTGTCGAAAGTGGATTCCTTATCTTAAACCTCTATTTTCATTTTACATCAAAAGTCCTGTATACAGAGCTTTCCACTATAACTTTGTTCAAGGTTTCAGTGTCATTTTTATAAGTTTTACCAGCAGTCCCAGTCTGCAGTCTGCTCAATGCCTGTTTGTAGTCTATGAACAATATATGAAATAGTAGATTTTGTTCATAAAAATTGTTGTTCATTGGGCACTTTATGGTAAATATTTAATCTACAGGGTGCGGCAGATAAACGGTCAATTAGAAATATCTGAATATTGACTCGATAAATCAATTTCTTTGTCACAAAAACGTATAAAGCTGATTTATTTGAAAACTGAAGGAGATAGCTTTAGGAAATAGTAATACATATCGATAGTGGGCAAGGTATTTTTCTAAAATAAATAATCACATACAGGGTGTCCCATTTGCAAAAAAAGGAATTACGCGAAGATTGTGGATTCCGTTTTTATTTCAATTTTGACAGCACCCTGTATAATAAAAAAGGTAACTTGGCAGTGTAAACAATAAAGCGGTATGTGGTAAATAGTTCCTGAGAAATAAAACTTTTATTCAAATTACATTAGAGGATATTGAATTTTATGTAAATGGCAAAAAAGTGTATCTTTCGTATAAAAAACATTACAACTCAAAAACGGTTCAAAATAGGTATAGGGAAGTATTAACAAAAAATGTAAATATTTCTAAAATTGGAAAATATACAGGGTCTTTCATTAAAAATTACAAAGTTATATGCAACTTCCGGTATAACCGGAAGTAGAATGGTGACGGCAATATTTTCATTGAATAGCTCATTATTCAAAACCCCTTCATGCCAATTTTCATAATTCAGAAACCTTTTTAGTTCTCGAGACATTTCTATTTGACCGTTTATCTACCGCAACCTGTATAGTTGAACCTTCTTTTGCGGAAACCTCCTTGATATCCTACTATGGTTTCGTTCGCATAATATGTATTTAATCTGTTTCTCATTATGTGAGCTAGTATTTTATACATCACTTCCAGAAGTGCAATGCCTCTATAGTTGTCGCAAACATACACTGGCATCTTAGTTTTTATGTTTTGGGCAGATCATAACTCATTCCTCCATACACGTGGTATTTTTCCTTTCCAAATGCTCGGATTAGTGTTTATTATATGCGACACTTAAAAGACAACACTCATATTAAGATTTTTCATTGAATAAGGCCATTGTCAATCGATTGAATTTTAAAGAAAAATATGAACACTATTACTTCATATAAACTTGACATTGCGATCAATTTCTGAAAAAAGTATCGTATACATAATAAAAATCCTACATTTTAGCTTAATTTCAGGATATTAAAAAAGATGATGACCGTTTCTGAGTTCAACGAATTTATTTATTCATGCAATCTCTATTTAAATCGAACACTCGTGACACCGTTGCCAAGTTTCCCCTATGACAATATTTTCAGGATATTGTCAACGATTACAGAATAAAAATATATTTTTATTCAGTAATCTTTGATATTGTCGATAGTAATACTTAAAAATATTCCGAAACCAACTTGAACACTAAAGTTATTGATAATTATAATGTCAAAACCCATTTTTGATATCATGGAAAAATTTATTACTTTTTTTTGATTTCTAGATTTATATTTATATAAATTATCTTATCGAATTTGTGAGTTATTCTACTAAACATTGAAGTAGTGATTTAATTACAATTTTTAAAAGTATTGGCCATTTGCTACTGCTCTAGAAGAGATTTCTATTTTATTATAATAAATGGACTCAAAGAACAATTACAACTGATAATATCTCCAAATAGGTATGCGATATACGATCCGATATTCCAGTGTAACGATACTTCTACTTCCGATACTCGATATTTTGTATCGATACTATGCTTTTCGATACAAGCCAACTATCGATACATTTGTACTGTAACTGTTATTCGTCTTTTGCAGTGTACTGTTAAATAAATACATGACGTCCTGGTACTTCAGTTGCAATCGTAATGTTGATGACGAAGGAATTTTTGAAAAAAAATGCATGTGTTCTTTTCTTCTTCGTAATTTTTATTTGCAATTCTTTGATTTTCAACATTGTCACTAATTTTCAAACTTTCTCATAACTTGTACATTTTGTTTATTTTTAGCAGCATCATCTGCTCATAGTTTACAGTAAAGATTACCTAAATCACTCTTTTTATTCATTTTAAACTTGTCTGGTTACCATACTACCACCTGCTGTGGGTTTTGGCCTTGAATCAATCTTGTTGGCATAAGTCGAAACGAAATATCTTGGAATGGAGAATATCTTCCAAGCATTCCTATTTATGTCCAGGAATATACCGTCTTTAACATTATCAATTTTATTTCGACCAAGACCCTAGGAATATACCTACCGTCTTTTCCCTTTGACGTTACAAAATTTTTTATTTCGACCAAGACCTTCAGTTTTACCATCTATTAAATCATAAATATTTACCGTGCAGCCCGTGCCTATTTACCCAACTACCTGCAATAAAATACAGCGAACGTTCTGTTTTTTCTAGGCGGTAGGGACTATTCTATTGAAATAATTTTGTCTGTGTTTCAATAACAACTATTGTAAATTGATATGCGGAAGATTTAATATTTAAAATTAACTTAGAATTAGATATACCAAGTATCCTAACTAAAATAAACACTAAACTAACTGATACAGCCCCACGACGATACAGGACACCTGCACGCGTACTTTGTAATGCCGGGCTTACACCAAGCGGACAGGACAAAAAGAAAACACTAACTAGGTCCCTTTGTGACAGTTCGCGAACTGTTTGCGAACTTCTAAACTAACACAAACAGTGTTCCTGGCGAATGTCGGTGACTTTAAGGGTCCACGTGCACTAGGAATGTTCGTCAGCTTGGGGTAAACCTCCTTGAAATTAGAACCAGTTTAATTTTATTTTCGTTGTTGTGATTTAGTGCTAGAGTTTGTTCAGCCATCCTTTGCCGTTACGTCATAATGGGTGACGTATTCTGCTGTTTTACGTATGTCATATATTACTTGGATGTTATTTTGCACTTAACATTAAAATTATAATCAATGACATATGTTAAGAATTGTTTTCAAAATATGACAACTGAACTGTCAAAAGTAACAGATAAAATTTATGTTGACCTTGGATAAGAAATACGTTAATGACGTCATAATTCCGTCTCATCCATTTCATGAATGAGAGAAACAGCTGGACAATGTATGACGTAACGGCAAAGGATGGCTGAAAAAACTCTAGTCTTATTTGGTGCGTGAAGAGAACAAGTTGCAAGGTCTGATGTAAATAATTTATTTTATTATATCAACACGTATACTTCTGGAATATTTCTAAAAAATCATGGACAACGGAAAAAACCTGCAACTTCTGGCACAATTTATGATATAGATGGTACCGAAACTTTAACAGTAAATTATGGTACTTCAGTGCAATGGCAAAACGTTCCTATTGTAGTTGGTGTTGTTATTGTTAAATATAAGGCCAATTAAACAACAGATTTTCAAAATTTGTGCTTGACATTCTTATAAAGTTCTTAAAATTTTATCCCCATATACTTATATCAACTTCTCTAATATCTCGCTTTAGTTTAGAAGTCACATTTCTCCGAGGTTTTCATGAAAAAGTCATAGAGGGTGGCATCTTTGTCGATAGAAAGTAATTTCTTTTCTTTGCTGTTTCTTTTCTATTTCTAGAGAGTACGCATGCTGTTCCTTTTATGCCTGGCTAAATTCGTTCTAGCTTTATAGCACGTTAAAAATAACAGACGAAAGCGTATTTTCTACTTCCGTCACTAAAGCCGCATCTAAAACACGGTTTTGACATTCTCAAAAGTCACATCTCGTTTATCTTTTGTTACTTAGACGTCACATCAAGTGTATCTTCTGTAATTTATATTTAATATTCCGTGATAATTTTGTAGTTCTGTGTCATTACAATACTATATAACTATGTTTTTTTTTACGAAGGCGTAGAAAAAGTATCGTTAGCACCTAGTGTCAAAAACATCTTTAGTCACTCACAGAGGCATTGCTTGCACTATACTCTCTTATTTTTGGTACAAACTCCTAGGTCACCCTGTAAATTGTATTTATATCGGACGGTAAACTTCCTATAGATACCAAGAAAGGTACCCCATCTTCTGGGATTTTAAAATTGCACCAGGTAGGGTAGATCAGTACAAAGACTTTTGTACATACATTTTAATTCTCAAATTTTTCTTTTTGAAAAACATTAAAATCTAATGGCTATATTATTATCAAAATGATGCCACAAGTTGACAACATTGCATTCATCGTAATGGCAGTCACCGAAGCGGCCTCGATCCGCTCCGATTACCGCCGAATGAGAACTTTTCCCATTATTTGGACGTAGTAGAGGGGAGTAGTGATTCAGTTTTGTATCATTTGTATCATTTATTTTAGTTTCTATCAGTCCTCGTAGGAAGCTGAATAGAAAGTGCTTGTGACAGCTGTGATTTTCTCTCGACTTTTTTTAGTATTCTAATCAGTATTTTTATTTTTGGGTAGACCATCGAAAATAATGTCTGATCGGTTTATGAATTGTTATTTGAAGTGTGTTTGAGTGATAAATAGGCAGTGGCGTGTGATTTTTTTATTTAAAGATTATTAAAAAAGTGCACTGGAACCCTCAAATTTGGATTACTTTCTAAAAATGGCCCTCGCTCGGTAAGTTTTTTCTTTGAAATAATTCTAAGTACTAAAACATGAATTAATTTCAATATTTTATTTAAAAAATATGCAGGTAGACACGTACCTAACTAATATTAGGGAATTTTATACATCTATTTATATAAATATATCCAAATCGGAAAATGTTTAAGTAGGTATTCTCTTTTATTTATTTTGTGTCATTTTTATATCGTTCTTTATCTAAGTACATTGTCTTCTGGTGAGTCGGGGCCGATGGACTCTCCTGGAGTGCCCAAGGTCTCGGTCATTGCCCGGAAATTGACAATGAATGCACTTTTCATACAAGAAAAGGACAATACATGTGAAATCATTTCTGTAACTTATGAATGACGCATTTTCATATTTATGCGTTTATTTAGTTCTTGTTAAAAACGATTGTAAGAGTTTGTTGTGTGTTTTTAAAGCACGTGTTCGATGCCGTTGAATGTTTATACGCGTTGTAAGAGGCGGGACTAAGAAAAGGTTGTTGGCTTCCGAATTATTTCCTTGTTAAATCCATTAAAAAAAATACAGATGACCGATACTGGAATTTTAATGTTATATATACCTAAATGGTAGTGTTTTCCATTTACAATTTTTATCGTTTATAAATATAGCTATAAAAATTGTGCAAATGTTATCTCATATTTAACTACACGCGCTCACATTACACGACCCTGGGTGTCCAAAAAACATTATTGATTCTACTGTTATCATTGACAATGGAGGTTGAATTATATTGTTATAATTTGCACACTTATGTAATCGTGAAAAACGAAAACTGGCAAAAGCCAAGGGCGTCGATATGGGGGGAGATAATGGATAAATAAATAATAAATTATTATCATGTCATTATGATTGTGGAATGTGCAATTGTAAACGTGGTTTGCAGACTATTTTAGCTGCATTTCTTGGTAAAAAAACCAAACTTCCAGAGAAAAGTGAAGCGTCTAGTTCCTTGTTAGATGAAAAGGCGACTTCTTTCATTAGTAGTAGTAGTATTCAGTATAGTCATACATAACATATTTGTGTATTATATAATATATTATTATTAAATGTCTACAACATTGGTTTCGGACATTTCGTTTCGGTGCTGTGTTGAAAGTCGTTTTTATTTTGACCTCGAAAGGAATTCTTTTACCTGGTCACAGGTAAAACTGATTCTTGTACAGAATTCATTCTACTACCTGTTTGGTGCCACGTTGTAGTGAACAGAAAGTACTAAAATTTTTGAATTAATCAAAATGTGTTGTCCTATGCCTAACCTAACCAAACTATCAAATACCTACAACACACTCAAAAAGTTTAATAAAGAGAATCTAGGAATAAGTATTGTAAAACTAATTCATCCTTTATCAATTTAATTTAATTTAAGGATTTGAACAAAGAAAACGAAGATTGTATTGCCGGGAACCACATCCGAAAGTTGAAATCCCATTTCCTTAATTGATATCAGTTTTTGTCGTTCAAATATAAATCTAAATAAACAACTTACTTCCTAAAATAAGTCGAGATAAAATGCATATCCATAACCAATAATTTGATTCTTCAATTTCGTGTTGGGCCAAGGTCTTTTTCGGTGGTCTGTCTCGTGGTAAATGTTTTGGATAGTTTAGTTCATCCACTTTCTTTTCAACTTTTCTCTAATTTGTTTTTATTTTTCCCACAGCATCTTGTAAAAATAATGTGATATAACGGGTTATTTTACTACACAAATTATTTTTTGAAGAGAAAATTAAGGAGAGGAATCTTGGTACTGATGATATGAAAACATACTTTTAGTTTGGTTTAGTTTAGTTAGTTTAGTTTTGTAGAAAGATTTTCACAGATGTCCGATCCAAAGCGCTTAAGGCCCTCACAAATTCACAACGAACATAGGGTGGTGTATATATATAAGGTTCTCGCCCCTTCCTGTGCCTTCAGACTCCCTCGTTGGGGAGAAAATGTACGAAAAGAATATAAGAAGGGAATGACAGGATATTTAAATGACAAAAGAGAAACTTACTATTTAGAGGGTGAAGTAATTTAATGATTAGGATGAAATTAATGAGTAAGTAACAATTAGTATATTATTTGAAACAAGTATGTGTACGTTGACAATAATGTTTTGGTCGACCCTGATTCAAATCAATGTATAATAGAGATAATGGTTGTCTGACCTTCGTCGTACTAAAGTACGACTAATTTTCGCATACTTTAAAAAAATCGTGTTGGTAGAAGTTTGTTCAGTCATCCTTTGCCGCTACGTCATACATTGTCCAGCTTGCTCTCTCATTCATGAAATGGATGAGACGGAATTATGACGTCATTGACGTATTTCTTATCTTAGGTCAACATAAATTTCATCTGGTACCTACTTTTGATAGTACAGTTGTCATATTTTGAAAACAATTCTTAACATAATGTCATTGATTATAATTTTGAGGTTAAGTGTACAATAACATTCAGGTAATATAAGACATACGTAAAACAGCAGAATACGTCACCCATTATGACATAACGGCAAAGGACGGCTGAACAAACTCTACCGAGGCTTTTTGGGTGTTTTTTTTTTTTGAAATTTCAGTACTTTCCACTCTTCCTACGTTCGTAGGTGAATTGGGTACATGTAATTTGGTTCCCACATTAAGAAGGATCAAAAAAATTATGTAATTCACATTTACGTAACTTTTAATAAATTTTAGTTACTTTTCCAAGACCTGAATATTAGATTCACCCGAAAATACAGTTTCTGTTCACTTCAGCTCTTGTTCCATAAAAATTACTCACCTCTACAGCCATCCAGTTTCCGCCTAGCCGCCAAATGACCAGTGGCGTCGAAAAACAATTTTATTTATAAATACCTAGTTACCTAGATGCCTAGCAAAGGACAAAAAAATGAATCTGAATGAATACAAGTATAGAAGAGTTTTTGTTTGCCTAATTATCCAAAAAATTCGTTATTCGCAAGCCGTTAAAGGGTGTGTTATCTCCCCTCCAAATATTAAAAATATCAGAAATGATTCACTGAAATGTTTAGTCACTTTGAAATTTGGTATATTATGCATTCCTTAATAATCGTCGAATAGAATAACCTATTATGAAGTGAGCTATTTGCAAGCCGTCAAAGGGTGTTGTATGTTTTTTTTATTTTATTTAATTTTATTTTTTATATATATAAAGGGGCCGTCACCACCTCAGCCTCCTGGGCTTATTGTGGATCCTCCTAGTGTTCTGACTACAACCTATTCACCCAATCCGTTCCCTGTATTAGCTCATACAGGTTCTTGGTTGGTTGGTTGGTTGGTTGGTTGGTTGTAGAAGTCTTCTGGATTCATTTGGGGTCTACCATACGATTCTGCCTTATGTGGTCCAGCGTCTCACAGTTGCATAATATGTGCAGAGCTGTTTCGGTTGGGAAAGTGTTGAGAGCAGTTCTTTTGCTACTTTTTCTGATGGTTCTTTTATGAATTTCTGTGTTTGCCTGGGTGTGCCTCCTTTAGTAAAGAGGGTGTTGCAACCCTTCAAAAAATGTAAAGGATTATGTACAAATGTTCAGCCATAAATTTAGTACATGCCGAGGTACATGCATTTTTTAATATTCGTAGAACAACGTATCGTAAGATAAGTTATTTGCAAGCCGTTACTATTTGGTGATTAAAGTTCTGCAAAACTGCATCATGAAAACTTTGATTACACTCGCTCAAAGTAAGAATAAATACAAATTATGATTTGTACTTTCTGTTTGCACAAGTCCATTGCTTCTCACCACTTTCCAGGACCTTTTGAAAGATCATATTTATTTTATTAATAATTAATAACCTGTTTTCCTCTTCCATTCAAAATTATTTCGGGATTCATGGCAAGAATTAGACACAACTTTGAAGGAAAATGAACGTCATTGAGTAAATGCATACCTATCTAAATAAAAGTAAAATTTTTAGATTACGTCTCTTATACAGTAATGCCCGGGATTCAAATTGCGAATGACCTTTGTTGGGAACCAAATTACATATTACCTATCTTGAATAATCTTAAATTAATATCTAATTTACTCTCGAATTTACTACTTGACGAGAACCGAATTACTAAAACCCCGTGAATTTCATCAATTATTACAGAGGAAATAATGAGAGAGATTTATTGTCATGAAAAACTTCATGGACAAAGCGACATAATTTTAATAAAATAAATATCGCAATAAATCGCAATAAAATATAAAAAAATAAAAATACTGACTACTATACTAACCATTCATTATATACAATATAATAATATCGTACAGCATCTAAATATTGAATTATGCCAATTAATGTATTCTCCGAGGGGTGAACCACTATGCCAAAAATGTGACAGTATTTCGCAAATAGTGTAATTTCGCAAGATTTCGCGTGATTGCGCATGATTTCGCGTGATTTCCCGTGTTTCGCGCGACTTTAGTACCGGAAAATTTCATTATTTTGCTAATTATTGTGGATGATTGCGCCAGATTTCGCATGATTTAACGGGATTGCGCAAGATTTCCCGTGATTTTGCGTGATTTCCCATGATTTCGCAAATTTGTGACATTATTTCGCAGGGTGTGAACCACTATGCCAAAAATGTGACAGTATTTCGCAAATAGTGTAATTTCGCGTGATTGTGCATGATTTCGCGTGATTGCGCCCGATTTCGCGTGATTTCCCGTGTTTCGCGCGACTTAAGTACCGGAAAATTTCACTATTTTGCTAATTATTGTGCATGATTTCACGGGATTGCGCAAGATTTCCCATGATTTCGCGTGATTTTTCGTGTTTCGCGCGATTTCGCGTGATTTCCCACGATTTCGCAAATTTGTGACAGTATTTCGCAGGGTGGTTCACCCCTCAGTATTCTCTAGATGTTCTTTGGTCGACCTAGGTATTTTTCCTAGTCCTTGCTCAGTGTATTTTTGTTCTAATCCTTTTTTATTTATATAACTAATCGTGTCCGTTAAAGAGTAAAACTCTCTTGTATTTTATGGTTTAACTAGTTATTTCATAGAATAACTAACTGCAGCCCGTTAAAGTGTAAAATAATCTATATTATATATTTCGCACGACAAATACATTTACCTTCCACCCCTACTGCATTTATGAAATATACCAGGCCATAGGGAGAGAACTTGTTCATGTAAAACTCAACAAAAAATGTTTCTGTTTTAGAAATAATAGTCATAGTAATTCCAAGTGTCATTTTAGTACTCCTTGTTGTAACAAATGATTTTATGATACGTTTCCATAAAAATACCACTTAAACGCTGCATAAATTAGATGAATTGCTTCTTTTTCATTTTAATTGTCTGTCATTAGTTCAATTTCATTTTAGATCAATTGTTTATTGGACACTTTAACTGTCTCCTATTAGTTAATTTATAGAATACCTAGCTATTTCCTAGAATCACTAGTTAAAGTGTCAGATTAATAACATATTGGACACTAACGGACACGATCAGTTATTTCATGGAATAACTAGGTATAACTGCATTATATACTTTAACGGTAACAGATACACCATTTAATACAGAGTCATAGGCCAATGTGTAAATGGAAATGTCGGTCTGAAATCAGGTGAGGGGAAAGAGACAGACGATCAGAAGTTTTTCTGCCTGTATATACAGCATTTGCGCTGTTAGAGGATGACAGTCTAAGCCTCCTACTTTCTATCTCTCTCTTAGATGCTGATGGGTTCCGAGCTGGCTTGTTGCCTCTATTTCTAGTATCTCTATAGATCAGTCTCGCTAAAAAAAGCCGAGATCTTGCGAGAACGAGATTGCATTCACTAGACATTTGGTTTGGCTAAAAATACTGCATTTTCCATTACACGATTCACTTCTATTTTTATTACGCCCTAAAAATAAAATTGCATATTCTACGATTTTAATTTTGTCAGATTTCACGCCTGTCAAGTTTTCATATAATTATTTCCTAAAGCTGTAACTTTATGGTTACACGTGCCACTAACACTCCCAAGGTTTACAATAAAATAATTATAATATCCCCTTTTATTTCATCGTTTACATAAAGGTCGTTCATTAATAACGTACACTTGAAACTTACAGTGTATAATAAAAGGTTTACAACGAATGCTAACAGATTATTTTATCTGAATTACACCAACGATTCCCCATCGTAAAAAAATCGGGTGCCTAAAGTTAGAACAAGATAACTGTTAATATTTGTTTTACACGTGTGCGTGTTTAAGGACAATCAGAAATAATAACTTTAGTTTGTCATTGTTGATTAAACCAAAACGGAGGTCGACATTTTTCGGCAAATACGTTGCCAACTGTTTATACAGTATTGAGAAACGGAGCGGAAAATAATAGTCGAGGGGATTAGCATGGCAAACTATTATTAAATATAGAACAGATTATTTGATCGTGTTAGGTGGCGTCCATTAATTACTCAAGGGGGGATAGAGCCGAATCTCACCCAATCTCGCTTGGGGGAGATATGGGGGTCTTGACAAATATCACGGTATAATATTATTAATACTACTCTTAAAGTAAAAGTAATGGAGCAGTGTTTTTTTTTAAATCCAACGCGTTTACATAGAAAATACTAATATTGAAAAATATCACGAAATATTAGTAGTGGGGGGGGGTCGAGAAAAATCTTACCACATCTCACCAAAGGGGGTAAAAATCCTCAAAAATGCTACACCTAATAGACCCCCTTAACAGAAAAAAAATTTTTTTGAGCTAGAGCATCTCTCATTTAAACGTAAACTGTTTCTATGGTTAAAAAATCTCAGTATATATTATACAGGATGGTCCTTAAATAATAGTTCTAAGAATAGTTTCATTTTGGTTTGACAGAACGACACTTTGCTATCTGAAAATTAACATAAATTTTGAAATATTTATATCGACATTCTTTTAAAATGGTAAATCTTTGTTAGGATGCATTCTTATGGTGAAATTTTCGAAAAGACAGGGAACAACTTTGGAAATAAAACACACTTTAAATTTTAGTCAAAAGCGCTCTTATCGTGCGGGTTCAAAGGTCACTAACCATATGTATCAAATCATAAGACACAGAGGATACCAAAATGTGAGATTACAAATATACCCGGAGAAAAGAATGATGGTTGATGTTTCCTGCACACTGATTGACGAATTTACACTTTTTAATTCATTCTCTATTTAAGTACCATTTTTTTTCCTTGACGATGCAAAAAACCGAAAAGTTGCTTCTTATTATTCATATTGTCCTCGATATTGTCACTTTGAATTGTCAAAGTGACATAACTGACATTTGAATAAAAACTTTGCTGGTGAAAAAGTTTTTAGAATCGCTGGAAACTAAATACATATCCTTTTTTCTCCCGTCAAAATTGCATAAGTCTGTTTTATTTATCTTACGAATTTTATTTGGAAGTTATGATTAAACGCATTAAAAGACAACAAAAACGGTGTGTCTTTGTTGAATCGTATGACCCGCATGATATGACTGCATTTGACTATAAATACGCTTTTATCCCTTACTGTAAAAATTCACTTATTTATGATTACAGAGGATCACAAGTGAATTGGGTTATAATGAAAACGTCTATTCGTCTATTCGTTTTGGGATACAATGTGTAGAGAAATGTTAACTCGCCCAAAAACTGTTTTACTTTAGTGATATATCATCCCTATACGGTTTTATTACTAAGTTCTCACAGTTTAGGGTTATAGAATGACCCTTCGGTTGTATACTAGGAAGGGTGCATGTACTAAAGGGCTATACTTCCCACATTTTAAAGGTCGGTAATGGCTGGACTTTTCCATTTTCTTTCATACACAGTGTTACTACCTTCGTGATATTTTTAAGAACAATTTAGACCCTTTTCGTTCTGATTTGGGTAACAGAACCATATTGAAAATAAAATCAATCACTTGCAGAAGCACGTCTACCAACATAAAAATAAATGCTTAAATGCAACTTTGTGGATAGGTTAGAAATTATCTCTTCTTCCATTTTCTTTACACTTTTTTTGTTATTTAATTGTGTAGAATATAATATTTCATACAGGACGTCTAAATTATAGTGAAAATATTTTTCTTCTTTCTGAATCTATTATTTTAGCCTGATTAATGGGTGTTGTTTCTAGCTCAACTAAAATTTATAAAAACTCAAATTTACTCATCACCTTTCAAGGGTGATATCTCGGGAAGGGGTGGGCTGGGAAAGTTTTATTATAGGAAAGACCCACCTCAATCTACGAACAATCACCTCCTGAATTTTGTCGCATGAATTTAGAAACACCCTGTATTTGAATCGATATATATTATTTGTTATTAATTGGTGGTCTAGATTTATTTTGAATTTTTTTTTACTAGCTCCCATCCATTACTCCAAATTTGAAAAAAAAAACACATTTATTTATTATACCTATATTCAGAAACCCCTCGGCACTAGACTGCGTAATTCCAAATGTTTCATTACATTCAGGGAGAAATTCGTTGTCGAAAACTTTCTCCCCCTATCAATTTCTAAAAGTAATGAACTGAATTAGATACACGTAATAACACCAAAAGGTACTACTTAACAATAGAATTACGTTACAGAAATTCTGAATTTCAATCAATTTAAAACTTTCCGTTACATAGCAGAATAATTATAGAAAAATGAAAGAAACATTGAAAAAAATAAATTAGTTATGACGACATGGTTTGAGCTATACACCATATTTCCCCCTAAGTTGGAATCATATGGAAAATATGCATTTTTCACAAAGTTATTGAATAATTTGTCCCCCCGCTGATTGTAGATACATGGACTGTGCTCTCCGGCATAGAGCACAGAAGCTCATTATTCGAGGTGCGCTTGGTGCCGTTTTTCTCGAAACCGGTCAAATTTTCGAGAAAAATCACAAGGACCATTTTTGTAGAAAATTAACTGAACTTTAATTTTTATATGAACCAAAAATCTCTAACTGCCATATTTTAAGGAGATATTGGCTGAAAACCTATCTTTCTGGTCTTTTGGGGCATTTTCTCCGCCCTCGCACGCGTTTTCATGCAGAACTTTGTCTCATGTTTAATGAGGTACCAAATGCAACTTCCAACCGGAAGATGAAAATAGAGCGTCATTAATATTAACTTTTTTCCTTTATTTACTGGAATACTAGCAATTTTTCGCTCAGAGAGACGAACACGCATGAATAGTTAGCTTAATTTGGGATAAACAATCAATGTTCTCCACCCCCTATTAAGTTGAACAAACAAAATGCACTCCAAACTAGTCCAAACATCTTTGTCGCTTGGATGGAATTGACAGTAACGAACAAGACATAGTAAAGCACGGGAACTCCCGACTCCCGAATGCAGTTTCGGTCGTAGCTTCGGTAAGTTCACCACCAAACGGAAACTAAACCGAACTTTCGGTTGGACACTAGCTTCAACTTCTGCGATTTATTTGGGACATACTTTTATTCGTTACATACTTTTTCCTTTTTTTATAACAATTTTCCATCTTTGTGCGCTTTCGTTATGTACTCTGTTTCACACGTGCTTCTTTCAAACATTTTTGTTGGAAATAAAAAACTTAAAAAACACTATTCCAATATATCATTATTATTTTTTTAATAAAAAGAGATACTTTCTTCAGAGCAACTCGACTTGAGAGTTTCTCGACTTCGAAATCCTTTTGTCAAAGCGTAACCCGACTCCAAAGCCTCAAACACTCAAGAGAAATGCGACTTCAGAGTAAAATTTAAGCCTGAGAATAAACACACATTAAAAGAATATGTTACATGTAGACGTTTTTTTTACTTAGTGATCAATTTTGAAAATATTGTCTTGTCTCGCTGATGAAATAATGAGAATTCTCGTATCGAGTCTCGTAACGCACTCTGCAGTCTTGTATTTCAAATCTTATTTTGCATAAACTTGTATCGGCCCAGTCCTACTTGTTAGGTATAATGTGAGAGTAGGAAGAGAAAATTACAACATCATGCATATACATGTGTTTGAAAGTAATACAAAATAAAAGGTTGCTAATAAACAGTGCAATAATAAATATGAACAATTGAACAAAAACAATATTTTAAAATTAGGTGAAAAAATATTTTAACAGCTTACGGATTTTCAGTCCTAAATGTTTTTCGTGATATTCACAACACTATACTGGAATTTTAGAAAAGCAACCTGTAAGTAATAAGCAGGCGCGTGACTACGTGTATGTGGGGGCACGCAGTGCGTAATGTCCTGAGACTTAGGGGGGCTCTAAGTAACGCATTTTTTTTTTAGTTTGCTGCTCATTAAGTTCACACAACACTGCATTAATTAATGAATGAACTATACAAAAAATTAAAACCCACCGCTTCTTACTTACTTTCTTAATCAATTTAGTTTTTATTAAATTCCTTTGCAAACATGAAAGCCAGAATAGTATATTCTTCAACGAGTGCAGAATGATGACTATTATTCACGCGGATGAAGTTTCCAAAACGAGGGAGCGCAGCGGGTGAGTTTTGGAATCATCCAAGTGAATAATAGCCATTCTACACAAGTAAAAGACCAGTCACGTAGCAATAGCTTTTACATGGGGAGGTTTTTCTTTTCATCTGATAGGTTAAGAAGGGGAAAGCTTTATTGAATGCGCCGCCTAAGACAAAAAAAATCGAGTGACACGACATTTTTCAAGTTCAAGAAATAATGTTAAGTTTTTTTTTTATTATTTGTTTGACTTGGCTACATCTTAAGTATTTTTAAAAATCGTTTTTCGTTTGGCCCCCTTCTGCTGTTATGACCATGTATATATTTTTTTAAAGGAGCCGTCCCTTCGTCGGCACCACTTTAGCCTCTTGGGCTTATTGTGGATTCTCCTAACATTCTGACTACAGCCTATTCATCCAATCCATTCCTATATTAGCTCATACAGGTTCTTTATTGGTTGGTTGTAGCAGTCTTCTGGAGTCATTTGGGGTCTTCCATTTAGCTTTTGCCTCCTGTCGTCCAGGGTCTCACAGTTGCATAATATGTGAGAGCTGTTTCAGTGTCCTTTTTGCATCTCCTGCATGTGAGGTCTCCGTTATACAGCCCTATTTCGTTCAGGTGCTCCTTTGTGGGAAAGTCTCCCGTGAGAAGCCCCGTTATGGTGCGTAGTTTGTTCCCAGTTCTTTTGCTACTTTTTTTGATAGTTCTTCTATAAATTTCTTCCCATGTGTTTGCCTGGGCGTATTCCTCTAGAGTTCTATGGATTGTTCTTTTACCCACCCTTTTAACCATGACCTAGTGCATCTGGGATGCCCACAGATGGTTCGGGTCCGTTCATCAGTGTTGACGATCCTGCTCTTGCAAGTTCGTCATCTTTTTCATTGCCAGCGATTCCTTTGTGACCTAGGACCCACTCCAGTGTTAAACTGTTCCGAGTCGCCAGTCTTCTAAGTTCTTCGCCGCATTCCCGTACCAGCCGAGATGTTACCTGTATATTAATTTGGGAGCACCTATTTTAAAAGTGATAGATGATTGAAAATTGAAGCTTTTATTAAAACAGAAAATCAATCTCACAAAAGTAAATTTAACCTCTTCAGCAAAATTATTCACAATCGTTGAGGAATCTATTTCTATTGCCACATCCCGATGAATACTCATATTGCGGCAGTATGCTAATAAAAAATTATTGTACCTTGATTGTATTTTCTATGGGGAGGGTTTGAACCCCCAAAACCCCCCTTATATACGTCCCTGTAAAAGACTATACTTTCTCCACGACTATCAGCCAGTTTCACAATCGGTGGTTAACTCCTAGGGTCAAGTAACTTTGACCGAAACTTTAACCCTCACTTTAACCAGGGACATGTTTCACAATCATTATTCATCTGCAGGTCAGGTAACCATGACTGTTCATTAATTTTTGTTGCGTTGGTATGAAATCCAACACTGATTTTCATGTTTCATGTCAATTGAAACAAAAAAGTTGTGTGGTTATGTTTATTTTATGTCTAAGTGACGACAAATTTTTGAATAAAATAGTGCTTCAAATTCAATTATGGAAACACAAATAAGTAAGAGATGTTCCAACTTTTCTAAAGAAGAGGAGCATCTATTGGTTTCTTTAGTGAGTAAATATAAGAACATAATAGAATCTAAAGAAACCAATGCGGTGACCTGGAAGATTTCTTCTGAGAGCCTTTCTACAGTTTTCTTGGACAAACTAAATCTACAGAAAAAATCGTAATTGTCGAATTCCTCAAAATAATCGGATCTAGGCCTTATCATTTTTGGTCTTCTTGGTTCCTCATCACTACTAT
>CAJUYG010000221.1:118953-144039 GCA_910591675.1 Galerucella calmariensis | reverse complement strand
TGATTTCCCGTGTTTCGCGCGATTTCCCGTGATTTCGCAAATTTGTGACAGTATTTCGCAAATTTGTGACAGTATTTCGCAGGGTGATTCACCCCTCGACCAAAATAATACAGTACCGATTTTTCACGCGCTTTCTTCGAATGAATGACATTAACTAACAAACAGACGCACGTGTACGATTGCACATAAGTATTTTTGCCACCTAGTGGATATTCGTGAAGTCCAAGCTCTTGTTCACGGAGCTGAGGTTACAACACGGGGACAAATCAATGTTAGTCCAAAATGAATATTGTTGTTGAAAAATCAAAGTCATTGTTCCTGACGCTGAGAATTTGAGAGTTTTTTATGTGAATAATCAATTTATGAATTATTTTTTCAATTTTTCAAATGTGTAGTTCATATTCTACCTTGCCATACGGGATGTGGGGACATGACACGGAGCTGAGATCTCATCTTATGTTTCCAATATTTTGTTAAGTTATATCACAAAAATTGAATTAGAGTTTAGAAAAGGATTGAGAACAAATGTAATCAACTTTACATACTGAATTATTCCATCATTAAAACGTATATTTCGAAAAATTAACTGGGACACGAATACTGACGTTGCTGGTAGAATCACCCATAATTTAAAATTATTATAGATTTCAAAGGCTTTGAAATGAAAATAATAAATTCGGCTCGTCGGAAAGTTTAAATTTAACCGTTACATGAACATAACAATTTTTCATAACATTTGTTATATATTTCTCTTGCAATTTCTTAAATAATTGTTATTATCGAAAACGAAGGTCAAGAACTCGAAAATAAAATGATACGAACCTGCAATTGTATAACTACGTCAGTCAAATCTGTTCCGTTCGTCCTTGTCACGTGTTTCTATCTCATTGAAAAAAAAATAAATACACATGTAGTTTCTAGTTTCCACACTGTTGCCTCGCAATCCTGTAGAAATAACCAATATATTTTTTTCAATTTCCATTGTAGAGAAAAACGTTGAAAATCACGTGGGCTTTTAATAAGATGGTGATGTTTCGTGACATGGGATTATCTAAACCTGTTCACGTGTTTTTAACGTAACTAGGATACATTATTTATATCACACAAAAATTTAGATCAGTGGTAGACAATCTTTTTGTAAGCTCTGCCATTTCTGAGTCCAGTTTGCCACCCATTTATTACTATGTTATCATAGACGGGAGCCCTTAGTGTTATATTTTATTTTTCTAGCCTATTATATTTATTAGATATTATTATGACCTATTAACGGAGATGTGACAGAATAAGGTTGGAAAATATATATTTTAATCTTCGTAACGTGACAACTCTGTGAATATTATTATTATTATTATTACATGATAAGGGCTAAGGGATATAAGGGATAAGGGCCGAGGATCATGTTCTATTTTTCCCATAATAATTTACAGAATATAAATAAAACAATTACTGACACTACACTAAGCCTAAAAAAACTACAGATCGAAAATATAGGAGTCTACTTGACTTTTGAAACTATTAACATTTTCCGAGCTAATTATTTGCTGAGGAAGACCATTCCAAATATCGAAAATCATGTTTAAAAAGTTTTGCCTATTACGAGTTCTAAAAGGCTCTTTCTTCAGCTTTAAGGAGTGCCCACGAAGACGGTCGTCTAAATTGAGGGGGCAAACTGCTTGAAGGTCGCCGTAGTTGAATTTCAAAATTCGGAAGGAAATGATAAGGTCACCTTGGAGACGTCTTTCTTCAAATATTGTAAGATTTGCCATGGTTAATCTCTCTTCGTACGTAGGTCTAACACTTATCAATGTTCAGAGGCATCAACCAATTGGAACACCATTCTTGTAGTTTATCAAGATCATTCTGCAAACTTAAATAACTGATGTTGGGATTTCCGTAAAGTTTCATGTCGTCAGCATAAGCCGAAATTGAGCTTGACAGACAGTATCGAAGATCACTGGAATATGCGATGAAAAGTAGGGGTCCAAGAACGGAACCTTGTGGGATACCGCTAGTTGGCTATACGTCCATAAAGAAACGACACAATTTCAGGTGTTTTCTGCTGCAAGACAGGTAAAAATAACGTTTGAGTACTGCTGACATTTCCGACGAACACAAAACCTTATCGCTATAACTCTAATCCGAAAGTGGTAAGCTAAGAGCGGTTAAACTATAGTAATAAATTGATGATATGACAGATTGTGGAATATTGTTTCTCTCTCTTTTTATCTTTCATTATTTCTCTATCTGAATTTCTGATTAGATCTTATTCTTTTGCATTGTCTGCGATTACAATATTTTCAAGATTCACTGGCTTTGAAACTATGGCAATTTTTTTATACCAAAATGGATAACGAAGTGCTCAACTTTATAATAAAAATATATACAGGGTGGTCCTTAAGTAATTGTACATAGGACAATACAATCTTCACTTCAAAATATTACGATTTAAATAAACTAGCCTTAATAAAATGTGGATATTAAGAGAGATACAGGGTGTTAAACATGAAATTTTAATTTTCGTTTTTCACAATAACTTCGCTTTTTGGCGTATGTGCACAAAAATTTGAGGTTGGGGGTTTTTGGAAATGAGAAATCATAATTTTGTACCTATTTCGATGTATTTTGTAGAGGGCGCCACATGGACCACGCATGCGGCATAAATGTACACAAAACTTTTTTGCCTTTTATATTAGCGCTACTTTTGTAAAAAATAATTAAAGCCACATCATTACAACAAAAAAAGGTATATCTGTTAGTATCCCCAAATCTCAACGGTTTTAAAAATAATTACATTTTAGTGATTAACTATTATTATTTAAGGAAAATACGATAAGAAAAGCTGAACATCACACTTATTGATGAATCACCCTGTGTATATTTAGATGTGGTTCGTAATAATTGTGATACCCCCAACTGATCTATTTCAAGATTATTATTTCGTCTCGGTGCCTGTGAATTCACCTGAAAATGACGACCGTCAATAACGAACAGCTGACCAAAATCATCAATTATTAAGAATTGATGTGAATATTATTGTCGAATTGATAGCCGCTCGTGTAACAACGAGGTCGACCTTCATTTTTTTTATTCGCTTTAATGAATACGCACCTCCACCTATTATACATGCTCCGTCCATTTGTTTTTTTTTTTCACGAAAATATAAAAATTTCAACGAAGTACAAGGCGATTTGATCAAACTCTATGACATTGGGAAAAATGCTGGTAAAAATTTATAGCTAAAACTATGGAAGTTATTTTCAACCACATAAAGTAGTGGAAAGTTTTGCAGAAAGAACAGACTAAAAGTGGGTTTAAACTTTACATAAGTATTTTCTTACATTTGTTCACATATATTACGATATTTCTTAAGAGAGGCTGTCATCGTCTGTTTGTGGTCTGTTAGTTGTTTGAGGTTAGCTTGTAGCCTCGTATCAGCTGTGTTATTATAATTGGTAATAGCTACAGGTTTAAAAATGGAAAATAATGGAAAGCCTGAGAATAAAAAGATATTATAATACGTAAAAGTTGAGTAAAGCATTTTTTTTGTAAATAGATTGCATGGACGCGAAAAATAACGCAGAAATTGATCATACTGTATGAAGAACGAGGTTGGAATTAACTTTTATCACATCTCTCTTCTATAATAACCTAATAAATGCTATCAATTATCATTTTTTGCCATTTTTTACAATAATATTTTAAATACTGATAATATTACGGTTTTAAGTTCATATAGCGCTATGCTTTGAAGAAAGTAAATGCTAATTTTCAAAATAAGTGGTTAAAAATTCAAACTAGCGAGTACGCAATTTCACAAAAATTGTTAAAAAAATAGTACCAAGCTCAGTTGTACACGTGGACCATCGGGACCTGAAGAAAAGCGATTCACTTCAATGGCCTATAACTATAGAACGAATCGGAATTTTCATTCAAAATTCAAGCAGAATAATATGTTCTCGACATCGCTTTGTATCTTCCTCTAACGTACTATACATTGATGGATATAACCAATTTTACTGATTCGCCCTAAAATGTTGACACAATTAAGTGCAGCAATTCGTAAAAATAATCTTGATTGAATCATATATAATATTTTTTTATGAATAAAACCAATTATTCAATTTGTTACACGTCAGGTCAATTGATGTAGTAAATCATAACTGAAATATATTATATTCTCTAGAAATAGTAAACAACAAAAAATTTTATACAAACATACATCTCGTCGACCTACTCTAAATCCTTTGATGTGATTCAGTAATAATAATTATATCGATTAACACAGTTTTTCTTTTAAACTTTATAATATGATTACGTTATTTAAATGGGCTATTTTATAGTATACAAGCTGGATGTGCTTTTTAAATTAAATTAAAAATAAAATATTGCAAATTTTAAAAAGATCTGCATTTTAGAAATCTAATATGCAGTACAGCTTAATTTTAATTTTTTCTCAGTTCTCTTTTCGTCAATTTCCTTTATATGAATCTATAAAAAATTTAACTTTGTCATTAAAGTATTTTAGTGTGAATCGTATAGTTTAGTTCACAATATATCGTTGGTTGCTACTGCTCTAAATAACCTATCCACTTGAGCCCGAGCTTGAGCCAGATTAGATCGACATGTCACATATCGTGAAATTGGAGCATCATTTCAAAGACCACAATTCAAAAAAAATTACATTGCAGTCAACACCTTGAAGGTATTCTTTTTTCATTTTGTTGAAAAAGCATTCCAAACTTTATATAATTGAATGTATTGAAACAATATATCAATCTGAAAGTTTCAGTTAGGTTTGCACCACTTATATAGACTTTTCAATAAATAATTTTTCATTTTTATCTTAGCAGGATTGTCAATATTCTGGAAGCTGTATGTCTTTCCATTCGTTTTCAACACTTTTCCATCTATACTTCTACACTACCTATACTAAAATTAATAATGAAGAGGAAATATTTATAATGGACGGTTTTGAAGAAAAAAATTTTACCACAGCGGAGAATCGAACCGCCATACTTCAGGTTTAACTTTTGAATTTTCTGTGCACCTAACTGTGTAGCTATTTTCCGAAGGGTTAAAAGTATTCGAAAGGGGTATGAATATGGAGTTCGACTTTTTAAAACATAACTATTCATTTTTTTATTAAACCAGAACGAATTTAAGAAAATTAAAAGTGCATTTGAAGTTATTTTTCAACGACCTTACCAAATCTGTTATTATTTTCTATGAACGCTATTTGGTAAAAAAAGTTGGCTCGCGTTTGACAGTTTTGTACATTTTGTCGCATCTTATAAATAACACAGTGTATATTGCTTTAGTCGATAAACGTATTTTCATCTATTTTTCTCAAAAAATGTATTTTTTTGAGTTTAGAACGCCATAATACCCCAGTCTTGATCAGAAAATGGATTTTCTAGCAGAGAGAAAAATTTTGTCAGCCCTTGTTTTTTCCCCAAAGCTGGAAACAATTCTCTCAAATAACGAGCGAACAAACGCCGAGCAGGATTTTCGTTTATATGACCTGACAAAGAACCCCTCAGTTTGTTGGTTGGAGAAGCTTCGGTTGGAAGGACGGCGGGTGCATATCAACTTTGTAACGCGCTAGAATTTTAGCTAACGACGAGCTACAAATTTATCTTTAAGCAAAAGGGGCAAAAGCGAGGGAAAAGACCGATCGATATTTGCTACCTTGAGAGGAGATTTTGTGATTTCAACTCGAGAGAGGTTGAGAATTATAAAAATTATAAAATTATATTAATAAATCAAGATACTGGTGTTTGAATTATATCACTTATTTATTTAACACTATACTGTTTTTGGAATTAACAAAAGAGCTTTATCGGTTGCAGACTAGGAACTGCAAAAAAAGAATATTCCTTCATGTGCTTTTCATAGGTTATATACAAGGCAATCCAGAAAGTAAACCCGCTCGGAACAAAATCATGTGAACATTGAATGAACTAGGCAAGTGGATAAGGTATGCGAGTCGTCCAATACGCAGCCGTCTTAGAATAGATCACGCGTAAGCTTCTTTTACATGCGGACGTTTAATTCATATTTTTTCTATCGAACACATTGTCGCTTATAGACTGTGTTAAACTCCAAGTAACCCAAAACACGAACTATTTCATTTCTTAGAGCTGCCAATAAAACATAGAACTGGCAGGGAACACCTAAAAGGAATCAGCATTCTCAAGAGTGATTGGTTAGAATTAAAAAATATGAGAGTATATCTCAGACATACCCTCCTATGAAAAAGCAATTTCTGATGGCATTTATATTCTTATAGAAACTTCTCGAAAGAGATGAAATACCTTGGTATTACCATCGACAGGGAACGCTCACCTACATAGCAGAGCGAAAAGAGCATGTGGCTTATGAGCAATGTCGGAGGAAATTGGACGCACATGGAATCTGTCACCCCGTGTGGTCACCTGAATCGACACTGCAATAATAAGACCCATGTTAACGTATGGAGCAATTGCATGGGGATCGAAGGTTCTCCAAGCAACGGCCATCCAAAAATTATATCAAATACAGCGAATGGCTTGTTTAAACATCATAGGAGCTATGAGAACAACACCAACCGCGGCAATGGAATTTATTACTGGTCTCTGACCCCTCTGGACCTGTACAATTGTACATCAAGGAGGTGGGTTAATGGCCATGGTACGATTGCGCACGGCTGGTGTAAACCCTGAAGTAGGAGTGGGCCAATTGAGGTTAAGCCTATGGCAGGAAGCGCTCACTGCGCTACCTCAAACAGAACTCTCAATTGCCACAAAAGAACTAACCAGAAAAGGAATTTCTGGCAAAAACAACAATTTGCACTGACAGTAGACAAGTCCTATTAGCTTTGAACAGACAACGTGTTATATCGGGGCTAGTACTAGAGTGTCACCAAGATTTTGCTAACGCCTCGGCAGATAACTGGAGGGCGATTGCCTTTCTCTTCTTAAGGATCGTCTCCATTAACGCGCATAACTTCAAATTCTTATTACTTTTTCTTGTATATTTCATTAATAAAGATGGTTAACAATTTCTGGGCATCAATCGACAAAAATACAAAATATATTTATAATTTTACAAAACACGCCGTGGCCGTCATTTTTCACCTTTTTTTCTTCTGTCAGTGTCAAATCACGAATTACCACGTTTTTCCGTCAAGATTTGGAGAGGAAGTGCGCCGATCGCGGCTCACGGTCGATAAGCGTCAATTCACCGATGACGGAAATAAAATAAATCTCGAAGGTTCGAAATGCGAACATATAAAATCAAATTAAACGCGAAGGTTCGAAATCCGAACAAATAACAATATCATCCTGAGGTGGTTTAAAGGGCACGACTGGGGTAAAGGTAAACGCAATGCCGATTCTTTAGCCAGGGAAGCGGCTCGACTAAAAATTTTGGGACCCAGTGACACCTAGGGCCTGACGACTTCGACAATTGCGGAACTAGCCAAACGTTACATCCATGCTCAATCCCTTAAGAGATGGGATGGAACCAAAGGATGCAGTCTTGCCAGGATCACCCTGGGCGACCCTAGGAAGCTGGCGTCGAAGAAATATTTGTCGATGATCAGGAAAAACCTACGTTTAACAGTAGGATTTCTGACTGACCACTGTCAACTAAGGAAACACCTCCATACTATGGGGCTAGTGGACACACCCCTATGCAGGATGTGTGAACAGGAAAATGAAACTGTCAGTCATGTCATATGCGTGTGTCCGGAGTTATCGTCGATAAGAGAGTGTGTGTTCGCTGAGTCTTGGCCTACACCTGCCGATATAAAGGAGATGCCTCCTATTGACCTGTCCATCTTCCTGAGAAGGACAGGATGGACAATGACCTAGGAAGGCAACTCCTCGGGAGGATGTACAATGGGTCACATGTGGCCCAAGTGCTGTGAGCCTGCACTCACCCTCCCTACTTTACAGATACAGATTTCTATAGAAAATTTAATATAGTAATTTATTCATACAGAAATATTTTTGCTAGTTTGAAAAAGTAGCGTTAATAATAATAATAAAATATAATAATAATCTTCGAAGATAAAAATACACTTTTCAATGGTATTATTCCACTTTAAATATTATTCACGCTGATAAATATATTTTGCACAAAACGGTTATGACCTTGTCCGATTGATATATCTGAAAATAGCATCTTATCGGTATCACTATTTCACTTAAAAAAATATTACAAACCTTGTTTAGACCACGTGAAAAACGTTTTAATGTCAAAATGTGAATAATAATTTATTCAAGGTTGGCAAATTATTGTCATTAAAAATAATCTAAGCATAACTATAGATAGGAGGATTGTTGAATAGAAACACGTTTAAAGGTTGTCAAACAAATTTTTATCGAGAAATTTGTTTAAACACGAGTTGCAGTATTGCATAAAATTGCTAAATTTATAATTGTATCGTTTAAACGGGATTATTTTAAGCTGATATTGATAAAAGACAATCCTTGTATATTTCATCCTCATTAGGGTGCCAAAACAATAAATTTTTTTAGTCTCGTGTGAAGAAATGTCAGTTTTCAATCTTTGAAGGGCCCATTTAAAAGGACAGCTCAAAAATTTTTAATTTCTACAATCACATTGAAAAGTGGGCTTTTTCGCTTGCCTTTTACAACGAAAAGTTGACGTTTCTTGAGAAAAGTTACTTTACGCTCGCCGAGCGTAAACAATGGCAAAACGCTCGTTGCCCATAACAACCTATACTACAATAACTATTTGTGTATTAAGAGCGGAAAGTGATACTTTGCCGCTTGAGGCTTGAGGCTTGAGCAGAGTTGCCGAAAGCGGCAACGCACTTTCTGCTCGAATTGCACACAAGATTTTTTCTACGATCACCTTATTTTTGAACAATTAATTGAAAAAAAAAACATGAAAAGTACACTTTATTAGAATGTGATGTTGAAAACATGTAACAATTATTGTTTTTCGTATTTACCTCTGGATTTAGTTGGCAGAAGATCAAGAGTAATATTTTCAGCAAAATATGCTATATCTGGAGGTGTGCTTGAAAATTAATTGTCACTATCCATTTTTCAAATAGCTATTTATAAACAGACAACTTTTTTATAAACTAAAAATGAAATAATAACGTTTCATTAATTCCATAGTCTACTATTTTCACAAAATAGTAGGTAGGTACTTGAATATGCAATCACTGTTGCATCTAGGTGTATAATGCATTGCCTACCTTCTGACTGTTATATTTCTACTACGTAAACTTGTCCGTATAAATCAATACTATGAAAATAGGAATCTGCAAAAACGATCAAGAAAATTGTCAATCTTAACAACGTTATATTTGTAATAAGTTGTAAATATTAATTTTTATCTTGAACTAAGAAATAAATCCTTGTAGTATTGAATCAAAATAATATCAATGTATGAGGTTTAAATTATTTTATAATTTCAATAAAATTAAACATATAAAATATACACCTCCATCTATTTGTTGGTAGCGTAACCTGCAGCGTTGTAAATCCAGTAACTTGTATAAATTGTAGATGTCAGTCAAATTATATAGGAATATTTATTAATTTCGTTCGAAATATCGTCAAATATTAATATTTCAACTAAAATATTCGGACTGCTCTACATTTTGTTTTAATATATCTATTATTTACTACCTTTCTTTAGTTTATTGTAAATGAAAACAGGCGAGCGGGAAAGTACGCTCTAGAGCGTAAATAATGTCAATTATGACAGATCGCGGAAAACATCAACTTTGCGGTTAGATTTGAGTGTGCAAAAGTCTACTTTGGGTAGTGATCGTAGGAAAACACAATTGTATTCACAGTGACAGATATAAAAGATTGAAACATATTTGAATTGACATATTTAAACTGACAGATTTTAAAAGTTTTTATGAATTCTACTTTATATTATTTGTTTTTACTAGTTACAATTAAGTGATTGCAGAAAAAATGTTGTATGTATTACGAGCAAAAACGTGACATTATTGCTTTCGAGTAATTACGAAAGCATTACTCTCAAGCAATAATGTATCACTTTTCGCTCTTAATACATAAATAACTATTTTAAGAGGTCGTTCCAAATTTTTTAAATTGTCAAAAATCGAGTTTTTTTCTCTTTACGGTATAATTTTATAGACCAAAAAAAATTAGTGAAAATTTCAGTCAAGAATTTAAAATAAGAATCTAAAATAATGTGATCGCTAATCTATTTTAGATGAATATTTTTTATATTTAAAAATATAACACATTGATAAATATTATAATACATATTTCTGGAGGGGTACTAAATTTTGATCGAGATATGATGGTTGTAAATAAAATAGTATACAAACCACGGTAGGAAATTTCATTCCTGCCTCGAGATAATAGCTAACCTCTAGACAGTAATGAAACTCTTCCCACCTCGGTGTGTAATATACTATTTCACTCAACGACTGAAGAGAGTATTACAAGTAGTCAAAGAAAATCGTAACCTACATCTCAATGCAAAAAAAAAGAATTATACTTAATACGTACTTTAAACGAATAATAAATGATATTAATTTAGATAAAGTTAAAACCTCTGAAAATTTAATATTTGTTTTTAGAATTTATCAAAAAGTTTATTTAAATATTGTTATTGAAATTAAAATTATTGAGATTCAAAAAAATTATATTTTCAGTATTTTGTTTGATTTTTAGTTCATTTCGTGGTGTATTTTTATCGATTATTTCACAAAATAAAAAAATTATAAAATTTTAATATGAATATCACGAGGTCGCTCAAAAAAATCTAATAAATAAAAAAAAACTGTGGGCGACCTTTAAAAATTTAAATTTTGTACTGTTACTTTCAGAGACTCATTTTTTTCATCTATAAAATTATACCGTAAAGAGAAAAAATAAACAAAGAAAAAATTCGATTTTAAAAATTTGGACTGTCCTTTGGAGTGGGCCCTTAAAACATAGAAGTTATATTTTTTCCCACGAGACTAAAAAAATATTGTTTTTTTGCGCCACCCTATATATATTTTTAAAAAGGTGAATAATATTCATAAATTACTTAATTGTAATGAATACCTCCTACAAAGTAAAGGTTGACACATTTTTATTGTCACAGGTATTTTTCATTTGCAATGCACTCTAGAAATCGTAATCTAAACGGCTTTAATTCACTTTTCAGGCCGAGAAGTTGTTGATTGGAATTAAGTGAAATCTAGTTCTGGAATTTGGAGTTTTATTACGTTCCTTACAGCGGTCATACGAAAGACAAAGAAAAAGAGTAGGTGGGCTGATACCAATAATAGATAATGATAATAATAATAACGCAATTGAAACGGACCAGTTAAGAAAAGAAAACGTGCTCTCTTTGTCACTCTTTTCAATCCGAGAACAGTGTTCTACATCGATTGTTTCAAAGAGTCACAATAACATTTACAATTTTACGGGTACTTTCTTTTAGTTGTTACACAATTTCGAGAGAGCTGTTAGACCAGTGAGACTATGTGAAAGTTTTCATATTTTTAGTTTTTTTTTTTCGATATTATCAAATCATTGGTTAGACTTTATTTGCATTAAGAAAATGTAGATTGTTTTAAATTATTGGTAATGTTTTTTTTTTAACTTCAACTTAGGTAAATGTCCCTCTTCTATCCAGTAATCTCCTAAGAGTATGTGGGTGGAAGTTTCTTGTTCCATGCCACAAAATCTACATTTTTCTTCCTCCACAATTTTGAGCTTTTGCAGGTGCCCATTCAAGTGACAATGTCCTGTTAGGATTCCTGAACTCTTAGTGTAGTATTACTTTGACTTATGCATTCATTTGATCTCAATAGGTCGTAGTCACCCAGAAGAATATTTGATTGTCCAAGCCCTACTAGATCTTTCCAATAGTCACTTTTTTCGGCTTTACCTATTTCTTCCAATATTACATTGGAACTGATTCAGTAAAAGGGTCCAGACCTCCAAAAGGGTATTTCAGTCCCCCTCTTTGCTACCTCATCTCCTTTTTCATTTCCTTCTATTTCAGTGTGTCCTGGAATCCACAGTAAGGTATATTTCAGTTATATTTCTTCAAAAATGAGCTCTTTCCAAATTCACCAATGTATTTCCGGAAAACCTAAATGACGACGTATTTTCTTCAGTTTCCAAGCAACTCTGATTTAAAATGTACTTTACTCAATCCAATTATTAGTCCAGTCAAGTTGTGTCAAATAATAGAAGTCGTATAGTATTAAATATCCATAACTGGATAATGTTGCCAAGCTCTTGAAAAAGTTTGCGAATCTAGTAAATGCCAAATGAAGTTGTATCAAATATTTTCTTTTATTTGTCTAGAATTTAGTTTTAGCTATTGTATGCAAACAAACATCAACTTATTTCAGTTACATGAAAAAACTATGGAAGTATTTCAAAAAATATAAAATGGTTAGTTATTTATTCTCCAAAGTTTAGAAGCATAAGAGAAAGACCTAGAAGACCAAGGATTACCACCCACGCTTAGAGCGGACTTATCAAATTGTGAGGTTCACACAAAGAACAATTCTTGTCTCTCTCTTTCAAGTTCATATTATGATCCTTGTCATACTTGTGTAATTCTTATGACCTATTAGACATTTTCGCAACCTGTATATTAAGCCAATTACAAAATAGGTTAATATTACACAGTACACTGTTTAAATGGGATTTAAAGTTGTCATTTGAAACATTATGTAAGAGACCCTAAAATTAGAAATCGTCAAAAATTTATTGAAAACCTTATAGAAAAATAAAAAAAAATTTAAATAGATAGAACTCATTTTATAACATGTATTTCATTTAAATGTGTAAAATTTTGAAATTCTCATTTGTGTAAAAATTATTTGTATGTTCATGCCATAGAGTTGAAATTAAAACCTTTGAACTATTTTCATGTTTTGATTATATTTCTTCTTTGAACCGAAAGCATATACCTGATTGCGGGGACGAAATTACTTGTAGTGAATTTATACCTGTCAGCCATGGGGACCAAATTACCTTTTGAAATTTCGTGACGTCATATTTGGGGACCAAATTACCAACTCCGTTAATTTATGTATATAAATAAATAATTATTGTATGCAAATACTTTATTTCTATAATAAATCGAAAGTAGTAACATTGACCGCTAACGTTCAATTGAAAACTTAACGAAAGCAAAATTATATTTCGTGACAAAACCCTTCCACTCATTATTTTTAACTGATATGATTTTCTTCTAGTGTTGTCACTTCCTAGTTTCTCTCGACTGAGAGGTTAAGTTAGAGAGCGGAGAGAGCTAGGCGAACGGTTTGCAAAAAGGACATTGTCTTTAGAGAGTGTAAAAAAATGTGTGTAGGAGGTTTCCCTTCGAAATCTGCTGTTCTCATCGACGACTATCTTTTGTGTAAATATAATAAAATAGCACATCCGCAATAAATATTAATAATTTTGTTATTAAGGTTATCGAAAAAACTGATTCATGTATATTGATTTCTTTTTAGAACACACTTTAACTGTATTTGTGTATTTCGTTGTCCGTTATAGTTATTTAATATTTTAATGTAAAATTATTTTTAAAAAACTGTTCTCCCTCATCATTCATAATTATTTATGTTTCAAACATGACCTTGTACGAACACATTAATATTGTAAAAGCAAACGATTTAATTTTGCGTTTCTTATTCACCAATTTTTTGTTTTCTCTCATATCATTTTTTAAAGCTTTAGTTAGATTGCGGTCTACTCTTCCGGTTTAATTTCCATTATATACAGGATGGGTCATTAGGAACTGTACATACTCCTACCTCGTGTAAATATATGACTGTTAAAAAGTGTCTGCTCCCATTGTTCACTAATATAAATGGAATAAAACAAATTCAAATGTAAAAATACAAAAAATGAGCAACTATGTACAATTATATCTGCTAATCTTCACAATTGTTACAGTCTAATAGTCTGGAGATCTCTAGATTTATCTGTTCATTGACGTCTCCATATTGATGGGTTTCTTAAGTGTCTCCCAATTTCTAATTCTTCAGGCAGACAGCTCTTATCAAAAATATGTAGTACTTCTAGTTCTGTGTTAGGTATTGAGGAATGTTTGGTGTCATGCAGATTTTTTGCGAAATGAGATTTATCAGATTGTCTTAATCTGAACGCTCGTGTTCAAGTGGTTGATGTTTAAAATTTCAAAATTTCTAATAGTCTCACAGCATTGAATTCTTGACATTTAACTTTATAATATTTGACAATTTTTTTTTAAATTCCATTAGAAGATTGTCTGACCTCAGTTAAGTACTCCAAATTTTTTACTAAGCGGGAAAGTTGCCAAAACCAACTTTAAAAATTTTCTATTTAAATAGCGCGCCAAAACGCGCTGATTTTTTATGACGCCAGTGGTCTTGTCGCTCCGCCTACCGCATCCCGAGCGACTTTACCCTGACCAGCCGAATCGGAACCATCGGCTCGACCTGCGGCCGCCCACCTGAGCTGGCATATAAGAAACAAGCAAGCAACGAGACCTCTGACGTCACATAAACTCACATATTTTCCCGCGCTGAGTAAATATTTGAAAATTACCATTTTTGTTTAGTTAATAAAAAATCACTGGTTTAATTTATTTGTGTGAAATATTGATTTCTGGCATAATAGTACCACAAAGTACCTACTCCGACTCTTTTTTAATTTTTTCCGCTCATAGGAAAATACCCTATTAGGTTCCTATAGAGTTTGGAAATTTGAAAAATATGAAACATTTCAAATTAAAAATTGGATAATATAATAACTCTAAATAGATATAATGTTGAATAAAATAATCCATAACCAGTAGAATTTCAATACTAATGGTACACAAACTATTATCCTCTGTATACTTATATTTAAAAAAAATTAATTATGTCCTAAAAGCAGATGATGACCTTAATATGTAAATAATTATGTTCTAAATTAATGTAGCTATTTACGAGCTTACCATGTATAAGCTGTAATAGTCCAGTAACTGAAGACCTGAAAATAGGCAAACCTATCAATATATTTGTCCAATAATTTTTTTTGGCTTGATTTGTAGGTCTTGACAGGTACTTCAAAGGGAGAAAAAGTTCTCCAAGATTGCCCCTTAGCTAAGGGTCCAAAATGGCCCAAAAACAAGCGAAAATGAAGAACTAATGTTCAATTATTTTGTTATTAAATGCACACCATTTAAAAGCTTACTATGTCTACTCTCTGAACCAATATTTTTATTCGGAATACAATGCACTCATTTTCCAGGGACCGGGAAAATTTGAAAGATTTGTGAGAACTCCGAAAACGACTGAAAAATGCAAATAAATAAACTTTTTATTGAAACGCCACAAAGATACTGAAAAAAAATTTCTAGGAACATTCAGGACCTCCCCAGACCCCATTTGAGAAAATAAGGGATAATGAACCATTTAAAATAAATAAAATGTCAATGATTTAATAGAAGAGGCCAAAATATTGGGGAAAAATAACATTGGCAACTTTTGCAATGTCCTCGACGGGCGAGAACGGGGTTTAAGGTATACATATTGATACCTACGGATATTCCCATTACAATGAACTTTAAATCATCGAAAAATATTAATTTTTGACCGAGTTATGGAAGAATTTGACCGCCGGTTTACAAGTTAATTTAATAGACGGTAGCATTTATAGAGGTAGTACAGCCTCGTAAGCGAGGGGACGTTTGGATGCGATTATCTCGAAAACTATTGCATTTTGGAAAAAAATGATAGAGACCATTTTTGTAGATAATTTAACGACCTTCACTTTTTACCTGAACAAAAATTTTCCTTATTGCATACCTATTTCGGGAGATAATGACGGGAAACCGTTTCTTGGGGGGGCTTAGGGGCCATTTTGGACCCTTAGCCAAGGCGCAATCTTGGAGAACTTTTTCTCCCTTTGAAGTACCTGTCAAGACCTACAAATCAAGCCAAAAAAAGTTATTGGACAAATATATTGATAGGTTTGCCCCTTCAGTTACTGGACTATAAGCAGCGTCCAGCTATTTGCAATTTCAATAATATTTGTTAAATAAAAAAAAGTATGATTTGCTTAAAAATCCCACCATCAAATTACGATTTTGATCAGCCATTTGAAAAGAAAATTCAACCCCCGCTAGTTGGATCAGTATATTCTTTGCTTGGTCTACTCAAGGCGTTTGAAAGGTGCTCTATGTATGCGCTGTGTTCTTTTTTTCCTAGAGTTTTGGGGTCATTCATGGTAAGTTTGAAGATTGTAGAAAACTACCACAAAACTTCAACAACTGCTGCAAAAGCGTTTCTTGAAAATGTTCCAGTTGATGTACAGTTGCAAATTGGTCACCAGAAGACGATTTAAAAAAACAAACAAATATTGACAAGAATTATTAAACGATATTGAAGTGGCTGCACTTTTGGCGAAAGATAATATTTTTCCCTGCAACAAGAAATGCACTCCTCATTGTAAGTTTTTTTTCATGGGTACGCCCTTGCATGGTATATCCTCTTTTGATGTTTTCATCAATACAGGCTATAGCAACAATCGTCTCTGTTTGAAACACAGACATATAACGACCAAGGCTAAACAACATTCTCTCTCTAGGTCCATTCATACCAGCCCCAGTGCCATGGTTTGTTTTTTTTAGTATCGATCCCAGCTCTGATTCTCTTAGAAGTTGATAAAAAGTTACAATTAGTCCTTCCACTGCTTTTAAAAATTAAAAAAGACATCTTAATTCAAATACATACGTTCAGTTTTTGTTGATTCTAAAATTGTGGATATTTCTGACGGAACGTAGTAATAAAACAAGGATTATATCCTTGAATTTAACCTTTCGACTTTCGAATTTAATATAACAGCAGATCCGTATTTAAATATATAAGTTGCAATATAAATTTGAAGGTGTCTTATTACACTCACAAGCAAAAAAAAAACGACCCACTAAAATTTTTTTTCCGCTACTAGCTGTGAAGTTGACAATTATTGCTTCTTCTAGCCAACTGAGAAGTTGAATTTCTCTATAGGTGGTTAATAATTTTCTATTATTAACCTAGGTCAATAATGGACAAATATTTTGAGAATTCAGGGATAGTTCAACAGAACCTTGTGCAACATACTTTTGTATACTCAGGAGATTGTCTTTAACATATTTGCTGCTTGAAATTACTTATATGATATTTTTGATAAATTAATTTTTCGTTTATAATAGACAAGTTTAAACAGAAAGATATTTCTTCCATAAGTCTAAGACACTAGTGTGGAGCGGCGAACCAGTAAATTGTTTCAAAATAAGTCACATTTAAGCTGGATGATCAATTGGCAAAGTCGATTCGATGTATCGCGACCGTTGGCACGTGCCAATAAGCCAGCCGTATGCCAATGAAACTCGCTGAAGAGTCGGTCTCCTTCAAAGCAGGCCAAAGAGAAAGGTGGGAGGGGCGTGTCTCTCCTAGCTTCAGTTGTGATTTATCTATCTGCAGTTAGCACGTGTGTTCAAATGGAGTGCACGAAAATGTATACTGGGATCGTCCTGTTCTGTGAACATTGTGAGACTAAACTGAATGAATGTCAACACATCTGTTTTTACAGTCGCTGGCTTTGCCAATTGCATTGCCAACGGCATAGTGTGGACGCGACTTAACATTTGTGGCTGTGATTCACCTCTATGTATTTATTGGTTTCTTATTCCGAACTATTGATGCTTGCAAACATCAGGAAATATCCGTTTTGATCGAATTTTACACTCGTACGTTCTTTTTCATCCGATCGGGGTCATTCTAAATAGAAAGAGATAAATCGGAACGTAGGTAGGCGAGTTAATTTACGAAATAAAAAAACGAATACTGCACGTGAAATACTGCTGAACCGTAACGTTGGCAGAGGCTGTCACTAGAAAATAATGTCTGATGATTATCGGCTGAGAGCAAGTTGTAAAATATTTCGTGAATCAAATGATGGATATTTCGATGAATAGAAGAAAGTTTTTATACTATAATATTACTCTCTTTCTAGTTAGAGAAGAAAATATTTTTGTTTTTAATAACATTGATATGCCTTGAATAATTATATCACACAATATGTATAAACATGAAAAATGTTGTATAAATTATATTTATAACCATAAACAATCCATTCCGTTTATATCTGCATCAATACAGTTGTCAATCATTTAATTTTGCCGCTATTGGGGAGACTTTGAAAAATCTCGTCTTGTCTCGCAAGAAAAGTGGAATGTTTTGTCTCGAGTCTCGCGGAGGGTCTAGCAAAATGTTCGTGCTTTCTGTGTAAATGAAATAGACAAATAAAATAAGCTCTCATTTTTAATTTAATGAACAAAAACCTATCAATATAACTCTTTAAAAGATCTATTGTGCCCACTTACTTCTACTTAGTTTCTGAGGAGAGTCTCAGAAACTAGTAGCTCCTTTAGTCCTATTTCCCGGAGGAATTTTAGGATATCTGCAGGCTTCAACTTGGGTAAATATTCCTCTTCTATCCAGTAATCTCCCAAGTGCTGTGCTCTAGGATTCAGATGTGCTGTGCAGTCGGAAAGTATGTGGATGGAGTGGATTCCATGCCACAAAATCTACATTCTTCTTCCTCCATTATTTTGAGCTTTCTCAGGTGTCCATTCAGGCATCAATGTTCTGCTGGGATTCCTGTTGAAACTCTTAGTGAAGTATTACTTTGACCTATGCATTCATTTGATCTCAACAGGTCGTAGTCACCAATGAGAGTCTGATTATATAAGCCCTACTCGATCTTTCCAATTGGCAGATCTTCTCTTTTTCTCGGCTTTACCTATTTCTTCCGCAAAAGGGTTCAGGCCCCCATAAGAGAATTTCAGTCCCTCTCTTTGCTGGTTCATCTGCTTTTTCATTTCCTTCTATTCCAATGTGTCCTGGAATCCATAATAAGGTGACTACATTGTTCTCGCCTAGTTCATTGAGTTTGTCTAGGCACTCCCACACCATGAGCTCAGTGCTTTAATGGCTGTTTGACTATCCGACATTATGATAATCCTTCGTCTTCTGTATCCTTCATCAATATTGAACTGGGCGCACTTTCTTATGGCGTAGATTTCCGCTTGAAAGATACTTTATTGCCTTCATGAATCTCTCTCTAGCACACTGTTTTTCCTATAGTAATTGTTGAACTCTCTTAGCCCATCTACTAATCTCCTGTCTCTGTAAGATTTTGAAGGGTGGGTGACCACACAGCACTTACGCCATAATTGGCCGATTGTGCATCCTTCTGAGGTTCAGACTTCCTTCTAGCTCGTCATCCAGCCTACTTGTTTGAAGTAGGCGATAACGTCGCCGGAAGTAAGCTCCCTCATGGGTTCGACAGTCTCATCTTCCTGTTCACATCCTCTACAAAGTGAAGTGTCAGGCAGACCCAGTCTGTAGAGGTGTTTTCGTAGGTGGCAGTGACCGGTCAGAATACCTGTGGCTGTCTCTCTACTAATCTCCTATTTTTTATTTTGTTAAAAGGTTTGTAACGACAATGAAACTTTTCTCGACAAGATACGATGAGGGAAATGCTAACAGAAGTTTTCTTTCAATTCCCAACAATATATATGATAGTTTTCGGGTATTACTGCTTGCAGCCAAAACGTTTGAGATACCCTCTTTCAAATTTCACCTTCATATCCACTTTACTTTATCCTTGGAATTCGTATTTATATTGATGAAAAATTGAACAAGTTCATGCAAAATTGCAAGCACACACCCCATTTTTTATCACGTCAACGGGGTGGGTCCACTTTGGTTATCAGCGGTTTAGAGATTGAGTTTTCTTTTCTTAGTGAAATGTATTCTCACAATGTTAACTATTTAAAAAAAGTAGCAATTAAATTTACCCTGTACTCGGTCATATTCATGTGGTCGCATTAGATCGACGTTCAATTTAAAATCATCACTTTGATCCCAATGATTGTTTTTTGCGGTCCAAGTGAAAACGATTTTAAATTTCGTATTCAAGTACATTCTACTTTTTCAATTTCGCCATCCCACTATTTGGGAAGTAGACGGTGGAGTAATAAAGCTTTTACTAAAAGATCACGTAGGTTGAATTGTTGCCAGCTCTCAGTCTATTGAGATTACGAAAATGAAAAAGTGGCATTTGGCCTTAATTCTCGCGAGTCGACCAAGTAACGCAGATCGAAAACTATATCTCGGCCGACCGACTACCAGTTACTTCATTATAATAATTATAATATATATAGACTGGTTTCACATTTAAATATGTCTGACTAATGGCAAACTATTGTTACCGTTTCTTGTAACATGGCGTGAGCGAGATAAATAACTGGGACATTTGCAATTATTTTATTAATTTGAATAAATTACGACCAATATCCAAACACACTCATTTTTTATAGTAAAAGGAACTAAGGTAAAAGTTTCTTTATTTGTCAGTAATTATTCTGTAAATGTCCAAATTGTAATACAAATCCAACAGATTTTAGGGGATGATATCAACCATCGTATAGGGACCGTACAGCCTGAAGCGGACTAGCAAATCACAGCTCGCAGGCATTATACCCATGAGCACGAGGTATAATGTAGATATTTCGTCTTTCGGAGGAGACGTAAAACCGAGGTCCCGAGTCCATGGATGTTGGGCTCGTTAAAGAACGCTACCACTGGTTGGAACACTAGTGGGTTCGCCAAAATTTCCGGTTAGGGGTAGAGTGTTCCCGGCGTCGGTGATTAGCCTCAGTCGCAGAAATAGACCGACGTTAAATAACAGAATAAAAAAAAGGGATGATATCGAAAGTATAATATTTAGTTTTTTGTTAATAACTCAAAAACTATTAATTATAAGGAATCTTGAAAAAGCATCCTTTAAGAAAAGGAAATTTCATATAAAAAAGTTCTGACTCCCCGAACTCTATCTCTATTATTTATTATTTTAATTCAACGTAACAAAATGCTCTTGGACTTCCTTGTTTATTAATTTTTTTTTAAATGTTTCGCGTTGTGGAGCCCTTCCTATATAGGTAGGTCATAGAAGTTTAATAAAATTCAATACATTAGTATCAGTTAGCAAAAAAATGGAAATTCTTTTTTTTATAAAGGAGCCCTCTCTTCGCCGGCACCACATCAGCCTCCTGGGTTTATTGTGGATACTCCTAGTGTTCTGACTACAGCCTATTCAGCCAATCCGTTCCCTGTATTAGCTCATACATTTTCTTTGCTGGTTGGATGTAGAAGTCTTCTGGAGTCATTTGGGGTCTACCATACAGTTTCTGCCTCCTGTGGTCCAGCATCTCACAGTTGCATAGTATATGCAGAGCTGTTTTGGTATCGTTTTTGCATCTTCTGCATGCAAGGTCTCCGTTATACAGCCCTATTTTGTTCAGGTGCTCCTTTGAGGGAGAGTGTTCCGTAAGAAGCCCCGTAGTTTGTTCCTGCTCTCTGAGAGCAGTTCTTTCGCTACTTTTTCTGATGGCTCTTTCACGTATTTCTTCCTATGTATTTGCCTGCGCGTATTCTTCCAGTATTTATTGTGTTGTTCTTTTACCCACCCTTTTAACAATGACATAGTGGAGCATCTGGGAATGCCCATAGCTGGTTCGGGTCCGTTGACGATCCTGCTTTTGCCAGTTCGTTAGCTTTTTCATTGCCTGCGATTCCTTTGTGACCTGGGACTCACTCCAGTGTTACACTGTTCCGAGTCGCCAGTCTTCTAAGCTCTTCGCCGCATTCCCATACCAGCCAAGATGTTACCTTAGAGCTCTGAAGTGCTTTAAGGGCAGCTTGTCTGTCACTGTAGATCCTGATCTGCCTGATGTTGTAGGCCCTCATGTTATTCGCCCTTGCACATGCACTTGCCTAGACCTCTGCTTGAAGTAGTGAGGCGTATTTTCCAAGCGAGACGATTCCTTCATATTTGCTCGACTTACTGTATATGCCCGCTCCGGTGCCGAGCTCATTCTTTGATCCGTCTGTGTACCAGATCAGTTCATTCGCTCTTCTGAGTGGTGGTGCATTCTCTTCCTCAAGCTCTTCTCGATCTTTGATGACAATCTCTGGTGGTCATGTGGTCTGTTGGCATTTTAAAGATGTCGTCATCCACATGCCTTTTTTAATGTGTGTCCTCTCCCATGTGCTGATGCTTTTTCCAGTCGGGTTAGAGCTGCCCTTGCTTCGCACATCATGACACAATGTAGCGGAGGAAGGTCTAGCATCAGTCGTTACTATTGTTTATACAGATTGTGAAAAAGTTTAATCGCTCATACGATTTACACAAGTACGACAAGGATAATATGAGAAAAACTACTTGAAAGAGAGAGAAGAATGATTGTGGGCAGTTACGATAGGCGTATTTAGTTCAAGAGGCTGGAAGAATGTTCATCGCCCCCCCTATTTTACACAAAATATCATTTGTAGAAATTAATCTGCGCTTCTGGTAACAGCGGTTAAAATAGGGGGGCGACGAACATTCTTCCAGCTTCTTGAACTAAATACGCCCATCGTAACTGCCCACAATCATTCTTCTCTCTCTTTCAAGTAGTTTTTCTCATATTATCCTTGTCGTACTTGTGTAAATCGTATGAGCGATTAAATTTTTCCGCAATCTCTGTGTATATTTCTGTGCAAAAATGATAGCTTTGGAAGTTTTTCAAGCCCTCGTGTAAGTTTACTCTGTATTGAATTCCATTAATTGAGAATTTTCGTATAACCCAAGATGTAAACCTTTCTTCCTATTTCAAATTAGCTTCGGGATCTTTTTAGTCAACCTCTTAGAAAATAGAAAGAGAATAGAAAATCGCATAAAACGTTGGATTTAAAACTGAGAGCTGACAAGAAGTATTATTCCGAAGAGCTCAATATTCAAGTAACTGCGAATGATCGGTATCCTACATTTTCGTTTGTTCATAAAATCGGTTCGTAGCATCAGTTTTATTACGTAATAAAATTACCGAGATATGTTTTATACCCCAGAGTGATTATTAAGTTGTAAATAACCGAAACTAGGCTAAATGAAATTTTTTTCGAATATACCGGAATTTACATAATAGGTATTTCTTTTTTTGGAGTGAACATTTTTGGTTAAGGAAAAAACAATGTAGCGTACTGCGCCTCGTATGTATCAAACCCGTACGATAATACCAAGGACGTACTATTAAGTTTTCATTAGGAAATAATTAATTTATAAAAATGTCCAGTTACCATAGGCGTACGAAATTATTTTTAAAGGGATTCGTTAATTTGTGTTTTTACTTCTGTCTGCAGTACCTACTTATTTTTAATCCTGTTCTACACTGTTCTAAACATATTCAGTTTACGAATTTCTTGAAAATTTATGACAGACGCGTCAGATCAAGAAAATACGTTGTCATGTGGTTGTCAGTGTACAATGTAAGTATATTATTCTTACTATAATCATGTTTTGAAAGGTTAGAACGTAAACGATTTACTGAAATTGAAAATTTCCTTTGGCTTCCACAAACGTCAAAAAATAATCTAATAAAAAAATGGCACATTAAAGCAACTGTTTTTTACAGAAATAAATGAATTAATTTTTGTAGAAAAATAAGTCTTGAAAGCAAAATATTACTTTACAATTGGGTATACCCATTTTTGTATCGTAATATGTCAGCTAGGCCAAAAAAAAACAGGTAGATCCTTATCCAACCATTCAGTAGGGCCTAGATAATGAAATTAAAAGACTAACTACCTGCAACCCTTACTGATCTTCTAATACAATGTTTGTTAAGGTAGGTACCTGTTTCAAGAAATTGATAATAAAAATTTCTAGTTTAGGGGGGTCAGGTAATCTGGTCCCCGCTACCTACGTTAATACTCTGGTACTCTAGCCCTAAATTAATCCGACCAGTAATTTCGCCCCCATTATGGAAATACAAATAAATGTTGTTCTTAGAATTGAGGTAAGGCAGGTACTTGTTAAAAATAACAACCCCTTGAATTATCGGATTTGTAATCATTTATCGAAGTGAATTTGAGCTGAAAGTGTTGAAAAATAACCTAAACCAGGGATGGCCGACTGGCGGCCCGCGGTTATGTTTTATGCGGCCCCCCAACAACTTTTTAAAAGTATTACGGTAGATATTTTTTAACAGAAATATAAAATACAAAATTTTCTACAAGAGTTGTCAGCAATTGTAACAGATGGGGCCAAAGCTATGGTTGGCTCTCAACTAGGCCTAGTGGGCTTGTTAAGAAAGGCTGGTATCAGCTGTCCATCATTTCACTGTATTATACACCAGGAAGCTCTTTGTGGGAAAATGCTGGAAATGGAAGACAATGAAAACAGTTATGAAATGTGTCAACATGATCAAAGGAGGAAATAGGTCATTGACTCATAGAAAGTTCATGGCTTTTCTAACAGAACTCGAAGCAGAGTATGGAGACTTGACACTCTCCACAGAAGTACGCTGGCTAAGTAAAGGGAACTGCTTAAAACGATTCTTCGCTTTAAGAAAAGAGGTAGCTGAGTTTCTCAATGCACATATAAATACGCCTATCCCCAAAGAAGTTCAAGAAAAACTACTAGATTCTAAGTTTTTATGCAATATGGCTTTCTTAACCGACATAAGTCACCACATGAATGAACTTAACCTGAAATTGCAATGTCGAAATCAAACAGTACCTCAGTTAGTTGGACACTTAGATGGATTTGTAAATAAACTTAAGGTTTTCATATCAAGCCTAGAAAAAGCTAATCTAGTACATTTCCCATCGTGCAAAGAAATTATGGAAGAAATTCCAACCAGTGATTTCAGTTTTTGCATACCGAAATTGAATATGCTTTTGGAGTCATTCAATGAACGATTTTTGGATTTTAATGAACTGCGACCACATCTCTTCTTATTCAACAATCCCATGACATGTGACATTTCCCAGCAAGATGACGACCTACAGTTGGAGCTCTGTGATTTGCAAAGTGACCCAGTTTTCCAGAAAAGACCAGAAACTGGTGTCGAATTCTGGAGTAGGCTGCCTGAGGACAAATATCCCGAACTACGTGATTTCGATAAAAAAATTGTTTCAATGTTTGGAAGCACCTACATTTGTGAGAGCACTTTTTCCTCGATGAAATTTATAAAATCAACTCACCGTAACAGACTTACAGACAA
>CAJUYG010000221.1:86594-98209 GCA_910591675.1 Galerucella calmariensis | reverse complement strand
TCACCAAACTGAGTTATACATGTTTTGAAAACAAAAATGATCATACAGAAAAAAGTAACAACAAACGCGTTTTATTAACAACATTTCCAAAATAAGATAAAAAAAAGCGCTATCCCAATAAAAACCGTTCCTGGAACGAGCATTTCACTGGATTCCATTACTAGTAGACTATCATACTGCCGTACAAAGCTAAACCACCGTATTTGCAAAACAATAAAAATGGCGTAAAATAACAATTAAACTTCAATGTATAATATAGCTTCACCTAATGGCTTCAAATTATAGAACCTGTTTTACAGTAGAAGAAATGGACGAGTAAATTTATTTTTTTATGTGAAAACCTTCAAATTTCATCACTTTCATAAAATAAAAACCCATACGGTGAATATCGTTATGAAAAATGAGGCCTTATACTAGGGACAATACCGGTATTTTGATGATACGGTGATTGCAGCTATATTAATTGGGATATGTGTACTAGGAAAAAAGGTAGAAATGCCGGGATATTTCTAAGGAAACGACCAATTTTTTGCAATCCAATTATAGTAAAGCAGCTATACAGGTTTATTTTAATATTATACACAAATATGCGGCAATAATTCCTAATAATCAAGTTGAAATAGAAACATATTAACATTTTTTTCAGGTAGTCCCAGTCAAAACTTTGTCCATTTTCTGGTATTATATCACCAAGATTTTTTAGGATGTTTTCCACTTTACTTTTTCCAAACCCGTTAGGTTGTGATTTGGTAAGGTTAGGTTTTGATGGGTCTGGAATGTCCAAAATATATTCTTTCTTGCAAAAAATCGAGTTTCCACCAATTATCATTATTATTTCTTCCAAAATATAACTTATACTAATTACGTTTAATTAATTTTTCAGTAATTTTAGAAATATACAGTTTTGGAGTTTCTTTTTTAACTTTAGCTACAGATGGCAAATTTTTCCACAGATGGAAATCTTCGAGTTCCATTTTTTCAACATTGACCCTTCTGTCTGACTAGATATTATTGGCACACTAAGACAATTAGACAATTAGAAAGAAACACGTATGAACACGCCCGAAATATTGTAGACGCTACGCGTAATACCCGTATTTGAGTTTTACTAAAGAAAATCTACGTATTTGATTGCAAGTACGTGTTTATCCTATAGTAAAACAAAAATACGTGAACTTTTCTTAGCATTTAAGGTATTTTTTGCAAATACGGGTAAAAAAAGGATCGTTTTTTAGCGTTTTTGAGCAAAATACGAGGTTATAGTATAGAAAAGATCCAAGTTTTTAATATTTTTATTATACCAGACACAATATCTCATTTTTCGGTTTTTTTTCAAATAGCTTTGGACGGCAGCATATCGTTAGAATGTCATAAAATAAAATATTTTATTTCATATTTTACCAGAGGTGTGATCTACTATGAATGGACCTTAATAAAATTTGACAACAAAGTTTTTTAGTCTTAAACTTCAAAATATTATTGATTGTCTAGTTGTCATATTTTTTCGTTGTGTCAGATAGGGACCAAAAATTATTTTATTAATTTTATTACTAGTTAATCTTGACAACGGTAGCTGGAACGCTACCGAAACGTCGAAATAAAAAATAAAAAACATTATTGTGGTTTGATTCCCAAAAGAATAAGTAATGCCACAAGGAACTTACAGAAGGTATTTACTAGTGTATTGTTACGCGAGCTGCTGCATTAATGTGCGCAATTAGTGCCCCCAGTGAAATTCCCATATGATACGACTATGGCTCCTCCGCCGTATTTTCAAGAATGATCTGGAATACGTAACATCTAGAAAAACCCGGCGCATCCACCAAAACTTCGAGTTCGAGAGGTTTCTAGAAATAAGTCGTGCGAGTATAAATAGGCGACGAGCATCGCAGCGGGGTTAGTTAGTCAGTTAGTGTCGATACTGAAAGAAAGCAATCGCGCCTCGATAAAGTGTTTATTAAGTGACTCTCATATAAATTATAGTTAGTGTGTTATATAAATTATTGAATAAGGATTGTATTTTAATATAAATCTGTAAATATAAATTAATTGTAAATATAAATTAGAATAAACGTTACAGTATCAATATCCTCTACTGCATCAACAAATAGCATGCGACCTCGGACCTCGTTGTAAGTTTCCAGTTGCATTAAAATTCCTTTTTCAAAACTGGACAACCGTACAGTAGATGATCCGAACTAAGATCGTCATATGCGTCTTTGGTCTGGTGGACAAAAGCAAAAGGTGCAAAGACTTGCTTGTCTCAATATTGCAGGGTGCATCGGAAGCACGCCAACGGCAGCCCTAGAAGCCTTATGTGGCCTTCCTTCATTACACCTCGTGATAATGGGGGAAGCAAGGATGGGACAATTTAGGCAGCAAAGTAGCCTGAGCAACAAAATAGTTAGATCAGGACACATATCCATTAAGGAAATCATAAGTGGAGCAATTTTAGATATGAAAACATACTATATGGCCACCAATCTTCTCCCCAGTCCTAAATATGAGATAGAAATACCTCACAGAAAGGACTGGCAAGACCCAAGCAGACTGAAGTTTCCCCGAGGAGAGACCTGGTACACAGACGGGTCACAGACTGGGAAAGGGACAGGAGCAGGGTGTATAGTGAAATGAGAAACACAAGATGCTCCTTCTCACTAGGAGAACATACCTTTGTATTTCAGGCAGAGATTTATGCTATCCTAGAATGTGTCAGTATTAACAAACATAGGACTGACATTCACAGGTTAAAAATCCAGGTAGCCCTTGCAGCTTTAAGCAACCGCAAGGTAACACCAAGACTGGTAGAAGAATGCCAGAAAGAACTAAATGAACTAGCAGACCACATTAAAGCGAGATTTGTGTGGGTGCCAGACATAACGGTATTTCTGGAAATGAACAAGCTGATGAACTCGCGAGAAGAGGTTCAGCAACAGCATATGTCGGACCAGAACCAGAACCAGCTCTTGGGATCTCAAAAAAGGTAGTCCGAGGGCAAATACAAAAATGGGCACAAAGCCAACATAGACTTCAGTGAAGGAACACTCCAAAGCAGGTACACAGTAAAACCTTCATAGGTGACACATGTGTAAAACGGGCCGAAGAACTACTGAATATCAGTAGAAATAAGCTAAGAATTATTACAGGTTATCTAACGGGTCATACCACGGTGAAAGATCACCTGCATAAAAGGGTTATATAAAGGGGACCTCAGCTGCAGACTCTGTGCCATGGAGACCGAGACCGTAACCCATATCTTATCTGACTGTGAGGCACTGTACTCGAGGAGACAAACAATCTTCGGAGAAGCGAATGTGCCACCTGGAGTATATCACACATCCAATGGACCTATATCGTCTACTCGAAGGTAGGGGGATAACTGGATGGGTGGACTAAACGTGGGAGTAGAGTACAATAAGCCAATAGGCTGCATTCCTACACTGACGTGTCAACCATATGTAAATAATATTTTATTGAATTAAATAAGTTTCTGAACATACTTTAATTAGGCAACCCTTCAATGGTCATGGTTATTATTAATTAAATTTATAAAAAAGCCAGCCAGCAGCGAAGTAGCGTATCACAGCTCGCAGGCATTATACCACTGAGCTCGAGGTATAGAGTAGACATGCCGTCTTGCAGAAGAGACGTAAAACCGTGGTCTCGAGTCCATGAATGTTGGACTCGATAAAGATCCCTACCACTGGCTGGTACACTAGTGGGTTCGGCAAAATTTTCGGCTAGGGGTAGAGAGGCCACGGCGTCTGAGACCATATACTACTTTTCATCGATTACACAGATGGGTGAAGGTTATTTCTAATGTGACCCTACCTCAGTACATTTTAATGTACGGTGAACCTACCATGAACCCTACTTAAATATACAGGGTGTCCCAGGAGTTCGTACCAAAAACTTGGGAGGTGATAGAAAGACTAAAAATAATGATGGTATTTCATATAAAATTTTTTCTTTACGTCCTTCGTTAACGAACTATAGGGCTAAAGTTGGGAATGAAAAATGGTTTTTTATTTATAATTATCAAATGGCTGATTGGAAATTGGTATTATTTTAACCGTTAATAAACACCATAATTGCACACTTTTTGGCGTGATATACAAGTCTACAACATACTTGTGAACTCAGGTACCGACTAAGTTAAATGGTGGATGCGCCATTTTTTTTGTAAGTAAAACTTTTTTCAGTTATAAATGCAATAATTGGCTTTTGTGAACATTTTTAGAGAAATCAAGTCCTCTTGTGACATCTCGGTAACATTAACGGTTTAAGAGGCAATTTTATGTCGCACTGCACACCTATTGGCGCATTCACATTTATTTTAAATGTACGATTACAGGAAGCATCCTGTATTATTAACAAATTATTAAGAAATTGGTGTAATTTTTTTAAACCGTTTTGACTTTTTATAATGTGGTTAATTACCTACTTGGTTACTCGTTTTTTCTAATCTGCTAATGTAATGTAGTTATTCATTTTTCAGGGTTTTGTTGATATTTTTACTTTTATTAAAGTAATGTTCGTTTTCAAGTTCTTCATAGTTAAACAGAGTAAAAGCTTATATTTATAAATGTAGACTGCACCAATTTATTAATAATTTACTAATAATACGGATGTTTCCTGTAATCGTACATTCAAAATAAATGTGAATGCGCCAATAGGTGTGCAGTGCGACATAAAATTGCCCGTATCTCTTAAACCGTTAATGCTATCGAGATGTCACAAGAGGACTTGATATCTCTAAAAATGTTCACAAAAGCCAATTATTGCATTTATAACTGAAAAAAGTTTTACTTACCAAAAAAATTGCGCATCCACCATTTAACCTAGTCGGTTCCTGAGTTCGCAAGTATGTTGTAGACTTGTATATCATGCCAAAAAGTGTGCAATTATGGTTTTTATTAACGGTTAAAATATTACCAATATCCAATCAGCCATTTGATAAATGTAAATAAAAAACCATTTTTCATTTCCAACTTTAGAGCCCTATAGTTCGTTAACGAAGGGCGTAAAGAAAAAATTTTATATGAAATACCATCATTATTTTTAGCCTTTCTATCTCCTCCCAAGTTTTTGGTACGAACTCCTGGGACACCCTGTATATAAGCGTCAGATACCCGTTTCTAATTTTTGGTAAAGTAGGTACCTTATCTATGAATAACTTACTTAGCCGCATCTTCCAAGACACTAATATTATCAGTAAATGAAACGAGATGCTTATTTCTCTTTTCTGCTTGCTAAAATATAAATCCATCGTTAGTGTGTCATTTCTATTAACTCTTTAGTACACTTACTATTGCTACGAAATGTATGAGATTCATATTTGGTTTGTTAGCTCTAATGTCTGTAATTTTTTGTAAAGATGATAATTTTACTCCAGCTGCGTCTCCAGCATACCCTCCCTGAAAAATAATCAGCAATCAATATCCAACAAGAAATTATGATTAGAGAAGTGCCGAACTATTTATATGGCATACCTAAATTGAAATGCGTAAAAGATTCACTCACCGCGTTTAAAAAGTTTCCTGCTATAAGTATCATGTACAAAACTTCTTTTAGAGGCTTATTCGTCATTAAGTCTAAAAATAAAATATTTTTTAAATATGATAAATATATATGAGAATTAGGTTTATGGTATACCTTGTGCGGCTATTATCATTGAATTGATACTGGGTTCTAAATAACCCATATTCGATGCGAATTCTTCTTTCAGCAACATACTTTCTATTCTTAATTTATAACTACAAGAAAAGTATTAAGGTTTAATATAAAATAACCACACGAGGGTGAAATTTAGATTGGCACAGCTTTTACTGCCGCTTTCGCAATATCTTTCTACTGAAAGTGAAACTTTGTACCATCATTTCACTCGAAAAGCAAAGCTGGATTTAGAAACACTGTTTTTCGTTTTTCGTTGTTCGTGATATTCCCGCTCCTCGAAAATTAAACATTAGTGTGTTTTCGAAAACGTACATATCCTGAGCCGGTAGCGGTTGACAGATAAATATATAGCATGGAGACTACGTCTCCTTGTATAGTCTCCATGCTCCTGCGTGCATAGGCGCAACTAGGATAAGATTTTTTGGGGGGCTGAAGCCTCAACTAGAAGGGAGGTCATAGCAGGTGCCCCGTTGAAGGTGCACGAAAAACTTTTGATTGCCCCTGCGAGCGGCTGCTCTGAACTGCAAAGAGAAACATTTTGGACCACACCCAACTTTTATCAAAATTTAACATTAATTTATAGTAAATACTATGATACCAACATGTATTTTTTTATCACTGTTTTTGTTGTATTTTGTTTAGCCTTTATTAATTGTAATTTTTTAAACTTTTGCATCATGTATTTTTAATATTTTTAATTTCTTATTTAGGTACTTTTGGGGGTTGGCCGCTTGGGAGGGCTTTGCGGCTCTTTAGAGGGGCTTAGCCACCAGACCCTCCTATTTGCGCCTATGCCTGCAGGTCAACGAAAACGGTAATATCAGTCTTACATTAGTATTTTTGAAGGAATTTCTGGCAATTTAATTGCTGGAATTTCGGTCACACTTTCAGGCTTGAAAAATATAGAAATCTTCCTAATTTTCAAGGTTATTCACTCGCAACCTTACATATTTTCAGTGATTTTAGATTTTGATAACATAATTATTTTGTAGGTCGTTTTGTTTACAGTAGTAGTGATTGTAAAACTTTTGTATTTTTCTGCATATATTTTCAAAGTGAATTTCCAACTTTTTTTTGTTGATTTGAATTGTTTTTAAATTCCAATCTTAAGATGATTGTGGTAATAATAATGTCAATTGATAATTGTCAAAAAAATCCTGGGAATTTTTAGCAAATAGCCTCGAATGGAAGAAGACTGGTTTTTAATTTTACATGCAATTTATATTTCCTGGAATAAAGTTACCGCAAAAAGGTTGCAATGCAAGATTAGTAAAGCACAAGTTTTTTGTTTGTTATAATTATTTAATTTGACGCAAACTTTTGCTGATCGTAAAAGACATTTGAAAGTTAAACATGCTTAATAAGGAAATTGTGGCATTTGATGCTGATTTGACATAGATGATGTGCTTTTACTAGAAGTTCTAAACGAAAACCAGAATTTCAGTTAGCAAAATCTGATTGTCCCACTCAGAGAACCGAATCCTACTTATTTTCAAATTACTCAAGAGACCATTCAAGTAGCACAATAAAAATATTTTGGATTTAATGGAGTTTTAAAACGGTTTTATTATAGCAAATAGAAATATTATCATTTATAAAACATTTAATAAAAGATAATCAATACTTACTTAGAAAGATTAGTAAGATGGATTAAAAATTTTTCGGCATTTCCTAATTTATTAAAATTTCCATTGAACGATTTCAACATATCTAATTCATCTACTTCCGGTAAAATTTTTAGTAATCCCTTCAGTTTTTCAGTACCGATTTCGTCATGTTCACCATTTCGTATAAGTTGTATTATTTCTTCGTTGGTACTGCAAATAAAATTTTTGGTAAACTCAAAGGTTGGCTGTTCAACAAATTTATTTACCTCCTGAACTGTTTTAGGAATATATTAACATTTAAGCTTCTTTTTCCATCCAAAAGAGCAATCTGAAAGAAATATGTAAAAAATTGAAACTTAATTTTCAAATATATATCTGATGGAAAAAAACTTGCAGGTTGTCCAACGATGTTTTGATATTTCAATATTTCGAAAACTGTTTACATGACAATTATAAAATTTGGCAGCCTCATTTCCGGTTTCGTGACCCAACATTATTTTTTCACTGGTATCCCAATTATGACAAAGAGCCAGGCAACCGGCTTATGGAGAAATGGGCTTCGGTGAAATTTCATGAATTGTTAGTATATTGTAGTTGACGACTTTCTGAACAATAGTGTCCATGGGCCCAACTCAATCCCATTACTAGTTTCTGAGATACAGGGTGTTGAAGTTGGAAAATCTCTTGTGTTATACCATTTTGAAATCACCATAAAATAGGCAATTTATTGATGTAGTGTGCAGCAGTAGCCCAGTAAATTTTGTTTTCACTACGATGGGCTAATCTTCTAAAAAAAATCTACTCCCAAACTTCTGATAAAAACATTTCTCACAGCCTCCCTCTGAAATGTTCGGAGTATTTTCGTAACGTAGAAGTTAGAATAATTATTCAACAATATTTTACCGAGTAAATGAATTAGAAAAGTGTAAAATTTTACCAACAGCACAAAAAAAAACTACTGAGAGGGGCAAAAATTCATAATTTTTATAATAATTAAATGTCTCGAAAACGGTGAGACTTTATACTGGGGATTTTTTCATAGCAGGTAGGGCAACCCTTTGATCTACATTCTCCTTCAGTTTGACGTGGTCTTTACGGGACACCCGTATATGAAGAAAAACTGATCATAGCACGTTGACAAAACTTCTACATCCGACGAACAAACTAAAAGTAAGGGTAATATGAAAGTACCACAGACATTCACGGAGGAAATATTTAATTACAGGGAGATTTCCAAAAAAAAATCGATTCTTGGATTTTATTGCATACATATCTTTTGAATAGCCCTGTATATCATATATAAATTATATATATTTCAAAATGACTTACCTACTAACATGCAGTACAAAGTATATAAAATTCTATTAAATATATGATTCAGGGGCGATCAACTTTCTGAATCACCCTGTAAAAAATGTTTGCATATCTTATTATCATAAACCAACCAGAAGCAAATCCAGCCATATATTGAAATTCCTGAAAGTTGAATTATATTTCAAGTCAACGTTCCGTTTTTTGAATTTTTGAGTATCCCTGTAGCAAATAAAACTTTCTCTCATGAGGGACTGTTATTTAGTGTCATTAGAACACTATCACAGGAAAAAATTCTCGGTACATTGAGGAAAATGAGAAATACATGCTTTTGAAAAATGGCTATTTTCCAACTTCAACACCCTGTATCTCAGAAACTAGTAATGGGATTGAGTTGGGCCCATGGACACTATTGTTCAGAAAGTCGTCAACTACAATATACCAGCAATTCATGAAATTTCACCGAAGCCCATTTCTCCATAAGCCGGCTGCCTGGTTCTTTAAAATGATTGAACTAATTGTAATAAGTACCTACATAAATTAAGCAAATATTACCTCTGTAGTGTCTTTTCGCATTCTCCTTTCCAAATTATCCGTTGAATCTCTATGTCCTAGTTTTGGTGACGAGTGTGCAGATGGAGGTGCTTGTTGGCAAAACAGACCTTCCATTTCTGACCAATCCATATCAGCCATGGGAGAATGTTGATGGGAGTAAGCAACTTCCGTCCAAATATTATTTTTTCCTACTACCTGCAAATATCAACGAAAAACTATGATAAGGAGTACGAATTAGAATTAATTAATGTGTTTTTTGGGAGGAAAATTAGACCTATTACTTTTTAATCAGTTACATTCTAAAGCAAAATTATAATGATCTATCGACTAATTGAAAGGTTTGGTGCAAATACCAGTCAAACAGCTTGTTAGTTTGTTCAAAAATATGAATTTCACTCAAGAGGATTCAAAAATATGAATTTCACTCAAGAGGAAAGTGCCTTTATTCTTCAAAATATCGACACATTTAAGGAAAGAATTTTTCACGAAAAGTTCTTAAAACTTACTCTGTTGTTTGGTATTTTGTTCCAGTTAATCGTTTTCATTTTGGTTTTTGGAGCAGGTATTTCTTGTTGGGGTAATTTTTCTATCACAGAATCAGTTTCAGTTTGTGAGGCAGCAGGAATTTTGGTTTTGTGTTGTGGAGGAGGAGGAACTGGAGCAGGAGGAGGTATACAAGGAGGTGGCGGTATTATTGGTGGCGGAGGAGGAGGTGGAGGTAGTGATGATCCTAAAAATAAAATTATACTAATATCAGAAATTCCTATTTTATTTAATTCAAGTAAATATGTGTAATATGACATGCAAGAGGAAAAAGTTATTGTTCACCATTACAAGCTTTCCTAGAATAAAAAATTAATTGGTAATTAGTAGCTGGCATTCGGAATCGTCTACTTATATACAGTAATTCCTAACTTGAAACTCCCTGCGGCTAATACTTTTATGGCTTTATTGCTTGTCATTATCCTATCTCAGGTAAGGTATCAGGTAAGGAATCTCATGGTAGGATTGCGCACGGCTGGTGTAAACCCCGAAGTAGGAGTGGGCCAATTGAGGTTAAGCCTATGGCAGGAAGCGCTCACTGCGCTACCTCTGCTGCAGGCAGCCAACGATGCAATTGAACCCAGGTTTTTGTTTAACAAACCCTACAAAATTCAAATAAAACAGAACACAGAGCCAGATGCTGCAAATGCAATACGCATATATACAGATGGTTCAAAAATGAAAGAAGGCTCAGGATGTGGAGTTTACTCGAGAGCACTAAGCCTAAAGATTAAGTGGGGAATGGGAAACAATACCAGCGTGGTACAAACAGAACTGGCTGGTATCTCAATTGCCACAAAAGAACTAACCAGAAGAGGAATTTCTGGCAAAAACATAATAATCTGCACTGATAGTAGACAAGCCCTATTAGCCTTGAACAGACAACGTGTTATATCGAGGTTAGTACTAGAGTGCCACCAAGATTTAGCTGACGCCTCGGCAGATAACAATATTATCCTGAGGTGGGTTAAAGGGCACGACAGGAGTAAAGGAAATCGCATTGCTGATTCTTTGGCCAGGGAAGCCGCTGGACTAAAAATTCTTGGACCCAGTGACACCTACGGCCTAACGACTTCGACAATTGCGGAACTAGCCAAACGTTACACCCATGCTCAATCCCTTAAGAGATGAGATGGAATCAAAGGATGCAGTCTTGTCAGGATCACCCTGGGCGACCCTGGGAAGCTGGCGTCGAAGAAATATTTGGCGATGACCAGAAAAAACCTACGTTTAACAGTAGGACTTCTGACTGGTCACTGTCAACTGAGGAAACACCTCCATACTATGCGGCTAGTGGACACACCTCTATGCAGGATGTGTGAACAGGAAGATGAAACTGTCAGGCATGTCTTATGCGAGTGTCCGGAGTTATCGTCAATAAGAGAGTGTGTGTTCGGTGAGTCTACACCTGCCGATATAAAGGAGATGTCTCCTAGTGACCTGTCCACCTTCCTGAGAAGGACAGGATGGACAATGTGGCATGTGGCCTAAGTGCTGTGAGCCTACACACTCACTCTCCATACTCTACAGATACAGGTATCTCAGTTTTTTAGATCGTGAAAAGAACTATACCTAAACTGAGTTTTAAAAGTTGATGAGTCAGTGGTAAAAGAAGAACGTCATGTCACATTTCGTGAAATTGGAGAATCATTGGGGATTTCAAAGACCACAATAAAAAAAGTTTACATTGAGACAACCCTTTTATTAAATATTCATTAAGTAAATATTTCATTTTGAAGCAGGTTAAATAACCAAAATACGTGTGTTAAGTCAGTACGCTATAATTATTATGATCGATATGCTTAGACTGATGTGTTACCTATTGTAGCATCAACCCCACTAAAACCATCCTGATAGCCTTCACTAAGAAAAGAAAACTCAACCTCAAAACCATAAAACTTGATGGGTTCGAGATTGAATGGA
>CAJUYG010000221.1:52025-85230 GCA_910591675.1 Galerucella calmariensis | reverse complement strand
CTATTCGGTGCTGACAGTGACAAAATAATTTCGATTGAGTACTGGGTGTTCTTAAAAGTCTAGCGGAATCTTCACGGTTCTCCAAAAGTGTGGCCCGATGGACCAAACGTTCGGCCGTGTCCCAAATAATGTCACTTACTGGTTCTTTGGGATCGATACGTAACAAATGTTGAAGTATACTAAGGAAGGGGATTTCTTGAGGTGTTTCGGCTACCTGTGAAATAAATCAAGTCTTTATATATTTTTTTTACAGATTCGGCAAATAATTATGTTCCGTATAGCCATTCTGCAAGTGAAAGAGAGAACGCTATACAGAAACCACTCCTCTCCGGATAGTGTATCGAGTCCAATCGAGTCTAGAGTAGTGGGTGTTTTATGGAGGGGATGTATTTTGTTCTCTCTTGGACAAGAGCTCACTGTTGCTTCTAAATAGGCGTTTTCGGAAACTAAAGGAATGCCCACACTGGCGCGAATAATTCGGCACGACGGCGAAATTTTCGCCTCGCGAAATATTCGTCGACTCGAGGTCTTCGGCGTATACGAGGAGCAACAAACCGGCGCGAAAATTTCGCTTGACGACAACGAAACTGCAGCGAATTTTATTTATCTCGCGACCAGCCGCGTTTTCTATCGTTTTCGTTGCGAAGCAAAGATGTCTGCCACTGAAATATTAATAGAGTTTGTGAAGAAATATCCGATTTTATACGATTTTAGCCATTGAAGATTACAAAAATATAAGAAAGAAAGATAAGTTATGGGTGACAATCACCAAATTTTACAGAAAGGCAAAAGGAAAATTTGATAGGTAATAAAATCGAAACGAGAAACTTTAATTTATTCTAAGTAGTGCTTTATTATGGGTGAATAGGTATATTAGTAATAATAATTTTTATTTCAGAGCATAATTAAGCAGTCAAATAGCGTTAGAACATCAAAAAAATTTAAAATGCCACTTAGAACCTTCTGGTTCTCAACCCGTGTTATATTCAACAAAAAATTATCAAAATCCCTTACCTTTCAACTTCCTCATCCTCTGAGGCGGCCAATAATAGTATTGCTTCTTCTTCAGAACTTGAAGAATCCATTTTTTCAGATATCAAAAAAATATATCTTATGAAATTTTTGCGAAAATGTTATAGGAGAAAGACGAATTTTGTTACTGGCTATGTCGCGAATATTCGCACAAATGTGATAGGAGAGACGAATTTTGATACCGCCTATGTCGCGAAATATTCGCTTCGTTATCGCGGCGTATTAATTCGCGTCAATGTGTGCAAGCCTTTACTCGGGTTGAGACGATCCCTAACCTGCACGTTCGCTTACCTAACCTGAGTTGCCTACCTGTGTTCGGAAACTTCCGAGTTGTTGACTGGATGACTGACCCAGGTTCATTTTTCGTAACCCACCTCGAGAGGTAGGTCGGTGGAGACGCTATAGGCACCACATGCGCGTTACTGAAGTGAAATATAACATAACCCTATTCTTTTGCTGGTAACGAAATATATTGCTTTTATCAAACATGAACAAAAGGGGTCTTGCTACATTAACGGCGTTGGTATTTGTTTATTTTTTCGAAGATGATGACGAAGTTGAAGAAGAGATGTATGTTTTGTTATGACGTTAGCTGTCAGATCAAAAACGAAACCTATTAGTTGGTAAACTACAGTTCCCGGGTAGGTGATCGGAGAGATTCATCACGTGACCTCTCTGGATCGAGTTAGTAAGCCGGAGTAAGTTTCCGAAAACGCCTTATGAGATTCTACGTACGGAAGATAAATATTTCCTGAACCTATGTATTCAACTAATTGTTAAATTAGTTAGTTAAATTAAATATGATAAATCCCCAGAACTGTCGTGGTAACGACGATGTTAGAGCAAAATGAAATCTATATTGTTGGAAAGAAAATCGAAGCTGTAAGGCCTGTGGGTGGAATTATTTTATGATGTAATCAGATAAAGGAATCCAAAGAAATTTTAAGGAATTAAATGAATCCGATTATATATGCTTATTCAATGCTCCTTAATGAGTTGTAATGAGTGTTAAACCGATATTCGGTTTTTGGAATTTTATTAAAATATATTCCCAGTAAACACATAATGTGTCTGAAACATTTCAACGGAACCGTAATAGGTACAATTTGAAACATTCAAAAGATATGTTTCAGAAACATATCTTAAACATTTCGTGTGCGGAGCAATGTGTCTGTAATGTTTCAAATGCACAGATTAAACATGTGAACAAAAGACATATATCTGAATAATTCAAATATTGCATATAAAATAACTGAAAGGAAAGTAATGTTTATGAAACAATAACAATATACTTACCCATTGTTAGTAAATATTTGGATTCAGAGAAGGGTGAGTGGTGGAAAATTACACATACCATGGGGTTTAATAATTTGCTTTTAGGCCTTCATATGGGGAAAATCCATTTTTTTTTAGTTTTTCGGGTGAATAAGATACAAAACGTGTACAAAACTAGATGATTTTTGAAAAGTCGTTCCATATACTTTTGATTCAGGTCAACAAAATTTATAAAAAATATAGTTTGAAACTCAAGTCCCCCGTGCGTATCACACCCTGTATAACGCTCATCATGATACAAGTTCTGTACAAAGACTTATTCAAATATCCCGCGCTTTTATCACTGCTTCGCCTGGCCACCGCGGCAGTATGACCAATTAGGACTAAGACATTTTGACTCCCGCTTCCCGCCATTGGTCAATCGACAATATCGACCATATCATCGACTATCTACCACAACACAACCCCACTTCTACATCTACAAACAAGAAGGGAATAGTGCCAATTGTGTTCCGGCCATATTTTGTGTATAACTACGTCGTTTTGACTCTTGTACTTTCGTTATTAAATTTGCTAGTTTGAGATATGAATATTCGTCAGATATATCCAACAGGTAAGTAAATAATTTTGATATGGTTACAATTTTAATACAGCAATAAAAATGAATTTGGAGGTTAAATGAAATCGTGTCAGAGACAACTTTATGCTCTCTTGTATTATTTTGTGTGCATCATCATTATGTATCAAATTTGTTTATGCTTGTTTTCATAATATATGATATGCTGGCTCTTTATACTATACATATTGAAGGTGATTCCATAAACACTGCATTAAAATTATTATATCAAATTGTTGAATGTTGAATAAAAAATAATGGTTGATGGCTCAGTTAATGACCATAATGGTAGTATTTTTTTTACCCAAATTAACTGACAATTAGTAAGAATCTTACTACAGCTGAGCTTGTATTTTATCAAGCTTTCAACTAAGAAATAGCTTTTTGAGGTTAAGTTGTTAAGAATTAGGTAGACAATTATTTTGAAATACCTGTATAAATAATTCTTTTAGACTAACTGATGTGCTGGAGTACTAACTTTTAAAGTGAGCCATGATAAATAATGTATCATATTTTAGGTATTTTTTCGCGAGATCCCGTTGATATAACGGGAACTGTTATTCAGTTCCCACTGCATTTTTGCGATAGAACGGTAATAGGGGAGTATGTTAATGACGTAATTTGTGACGCAATAAGTTATAAAACGGGATCTCTTTCAGTTCCCGCTCCTAGGAGTATGGTTACTGGCGGTTATAGAAATTTAATTGACAGGAGTGACATTTGAAAATTAAAAATTTGATTGAAATTTCAGTATAATATCAAAGATAATTCATTATTTTATGTATAATATCCACGGAGCTAGTAACTGCGAAAAAGTGTTTATTCACATTCTAAAAAGCTGGAAAAACACCGTTTCATTATATTTGCTTAATCAATCCATATGATTCACCCTAGGGTGAAAATAATCATCCGAAACTCGTAGCATAACTGAACTATGCAACGTTACTTGTGATGACATAACTACGAGAAGGCTAGTACCAAAAAATCGTCAATTATAGTTAAAACTAAAAAAAACATTTTTCGAACAATAGGAACAATGAAACCATAAGAAACTTTGTAACTCACTTTTTATTGAGGTTATGTTTATTTATTATTGTTGTGAAGTTAATTCTATCCGGTTAACCGGTTGATTTTTGTGAGAGATCATGAACGATAACAACCTTTAAAATTTCCATGGTGGGGGTATAACCGCTCTGTAACCGACTTCACATCAACGGTATCTCACGAAAAAATACTTTTTGTAGATGCTGTACGAAAACGATTTTCCATAATCACTGATAGTGATTTTGAAAAGTTTGCCTCCACGTGGTTTCGTCAAGCAGCCCTGAGGTATAAGAGGGAGACAAGATAAATTCAATATCCATGTGATCAATAAAAAATTATGAAAACCTACCCGTTTTTTGTCATTTCATACTTCCTTTTCACAGTTCTCATACCATTTAATAAGTCTATAGGTATATTGAGTCAATTTAATTTTGGAAAGTGTCATATGACACTTAAAATGATCCAAATGATTGGTTTCAGATATGTGTTTTTATATCTTTATATGCAGTTATGCTATGTATCAGAAATGTTTCACATGAAACATTCCTTGTGAAACATTTCATACCTAGGACATTTCTGGTTTCTGCAATGTTTCAGGAACGTGTCTGAGTCAAAAGATGAAACGTTTCAAATAGAAAATGACCGGTCTCAGAAATGTTTCATACACATATTTTGGTTAACTGGGTTAGTACTTAATTGCAAATATTAATTTGAAAAGTAGTAGCATTCATTGTCTGTTCTGGCCATTCTCATTCCGTGAATTTCGTGTACCTATCGTGTATTCGCTGACAACTGACATTCGCCACATTTGTTTTATGTTTATGTTATTGTATCTGATTGGTAATTTAATTGTTTTTTAATTAAAAAAATACTGATGCTTGAATATAATAATATAACAGTATCATGTTTAGGCACTTTCATATGTATAGCTTTGTTTATCAATAAATAATTCTTTTTGTTGATTCATCTTATTATTTTTCAAACAACTCTGCTCAAGAGGGTTGATTTATTTGTGGAAATTTTCATTTAACATGAGCGCACGATACATTATTGAATAGGGGCTCATTTATTTGTAAAAAAGGCGTATGTTTAGGGGTGGTTTAATTATTTGTGATAATTTCCCTTTATCAGAAGCGTATAATTATCTGAGTTGATAAGATACACCTTATGAGAATTACCTGTTTGAGTATTGCATAAAAAACGTCTAACGGTGAATTGAGATCAACTCCATGAGGACCTTGAAGACTTTGAACGTCGTCGCTTTCTCGTTGTTCGTCGAAAACGTCCAATTGAACAGCCAATTCCGGTTCGGCCTCAGCGCATTTCCTTGAACATTTAAAATAATAGTGAGTATAGGTATTAGTTATTAAAAAAGGTTGAACTTTGAAAAATTCCTCAATTTTTAAGTTTATAAAATAAATCTTGTGGTGGGATCACTTCATATTTAAAATCATGTGCTGTAGAATATTGTACAGTAAAAGCTCTTTACCTACGACCCCCCCTGTAATCAGTCAATAACACACAGTCGATATCAATGTAATGACGTCTATTACGCACTGTAAAAAAACGCACAGCTGTAAAGTAAATCGCACGGCTTCCCTAGCAACATATTAGCAACTGTCAATAGACGTCTCCATTTTATTCAAAATTTACTATTTGAAAACATTAGATATGGCCACGTTTAACTATGAAAAGCCCAAAGGGCTATGTATATGTATTGATTATAATTGAAAAATGGACTTTCGATTATCAACAATATATTAATAATGATTAAACGTTAGTTCTTTAATGTGCTTCTTTCATTGGTAATAGAGTAATAGAGATGGAGTTTACCAAGCACCTCTAATTATGTAACTGTTATTTCTTATGCTTCTTATAAAATAATACAAGTACAAGTAGGTCGTAGGTAAAGTATAGTACGTAACTCGTGTTGTAGAGCATTTTACGCACTCACGGAATAACTTTTCCATTCGTGCGTAATGCTCCTTACCACACGCGTTACGTAATATACTATTATTCGCGGGGTATATGTTATAAATATGCCGCGAATACAGAAACTGTGAATACGGAATGGCAATTTATATGGGATTATAGGGGATACGTTCATAGGTGGCAAAATAAAAAAAACAAATATATAAAAAAAATATTTTTTGTGCGATCGATCTTTTTTGTTTATTTACAGTATCGGTAGTCAGGTTGGTAGGTTGTGTTTACTGGTTTCTAAGTCTAACACGTCGGTAAGTAAACTACGTCTTAGCCCTACATACATTTAAGTGGTCCTAAATAATATATTACTTCATTCATTACACAGGAGAAACAAAAAAATAAGAAGATTGATATTTTTTAATGAACAGAATCGAACAGAACAATATAAAAAGTAATAAATAGCTTGAAAACAATTTCACCAAAATGCAAATTATATTTTAAACTGATCGAGAAGTATAAATGTCACTTTTGACATTTCGTTCATTTCGAAGAAATTTAAATAACTATTATTCGAAATTCGAATATTTCAATATGATCGCGCAAAAAATGGTATAAGCATTTCGAACGTTAAGGGTAATACCGGTCTCCAGCAAAATTGGAGGCTGAGCGTAGCGCAGCCTCCAAACATTGCTGTCGACCGGTAAACAACCCTTACCGTTCTTGATACTTAATATACTATAATTGAAGTTTTTGAATATTTTAATTAATTATCTTAAGGCTTAGGCAATGGTTTTCAAAAGCTCCTTCAATTCAGACTGATACACAGCAGTCGCATTAGCAATTTGCCTCTTAAAAATAAGACTTCGTTCCATAGACGAATCAATGTTCATAAAGAAGTCGCAAAGCTCATTTGCCTAACCTTACTAACCTACTAAGATTTTTCAAATTAAATGCAGTAGAGACGTGTTACTCGATCACAATTTTTGTAACGAATGTGAAAGACGAAACAATAAAACACACAAAGCACGGAACAACAACATTTAAAAATTTTATTTATTGAGCTATTAGGTTGCTTTTATCCTGTTTGTTTACATTCTTAAAAACACTGACCGCGGCGAAGGCGACTTTTGTCAAAGGCCTCGGCGATATCATTCAACAATATACTTTAGGCAAAGTTGTAATAAGATCTATTTTACTTTTTTATTAGTCCATTTGACAAGGATATTGGGTTGGATACCTATTGGAATAATTTTATTATTATGTATGTACTTATTAGATCCGCGAATAAAGAAATTTTTAGTCGCGAATATAGGAATTGGGTCGCATTTTTTTTATCCGCGAAGAGTGAAAACGCGAATAAAGGAACCGCGAATAAGGAGCTTTTACTGTACTATCAAAAAAAAAGTTTTCCGCAAATCGCTAGGGAATTTTGACATTCCCGACAAAGCAAGTTCTTAAAGAAAAAGACCAGATTTCGTATTCACTTCTTTATAGTATATATATAATGGCTTGATACCCCTGCTGGGGTTTCGCCGCTTCACGCTTTCTAGATCCATTTTTTTGGGGTGGATCGATCCCCGTTTTTCCTTTTAGAGTTTCTCTGTCAATGCTCTCCATAGTTTCCTATCCTTAACTTTGTCCTTCCATCCTCCAATTCCGGCTCTTGTCATATCTTCCTTCACCTGTTCCAGCCATTTTATTCTAGGCCTACCCCTACGTTTTCTTCCCCCAGGATCCCATTGTGTCATTTGCAGTGTTATTTCTTGATCTTCTGCTCTATATATGTGTCCCAGCCATTTCATTATTTGTCTTTTTATTTTCCTTACTATGTACTCTCCTTCCAGTTCTTGCTCAATTTCATAGTTCATTCTTTGTCAGTACTCGTTATCTCTCAATTTGATTGGTCCCAATATTGTTCTCATTATCTTTCTTTCTATTATTCTCAAGTCTTCTTCTTCCTTTTTAGTCAGTGTCATTGTTTCAGCAGCATACAACATGACGGGTCTTATTAGCACTTTATAAATATTGATTTTGGTTTGTCTTGAGAGTAATTTGCTTTTTAAAAGTTTTTTATTGGCATGGTAAGCCCTATTTGCATTAATAATTTTTTCTTCTATTTCCTTTTTCCTGTTTCCAGTGTTTGTTACTGTGACACCTAAGTATTTGAATTTCTCCACTTTTTCAAATTCGAAATCTCCGATCTTTATTGCATTGGTTTGATTTATTTTACCAAAAATCATTATTTTTGTTTTATCTACATTTATTTCTAATCCCATTCTATTTCCTTCACTTGTGATTTCCCTTATTGTGTTTTCCAGAATCTCTCTTGTCTTTGATATGATTACTATATCGTCCGCATAAGCAATTATCTGTCTTCCGCTCGTCCTGAGATTGCATTTTTGTTTTCGTCTCATTGCATATTCAAAGTGTTAGGTTAAATAATGTTGCAGATAGCGAATCACCTTGTCTTACACCCTTATTTATGTTTATTTCCTCAGTTTCTCCTCTTTGTGTTTTTATCGTAGCTCTTGAGTTTTCCATAGTCACCTTGATTAACCTTCTTAATTTATCATTAATGCCTAGTTCTTTCAACGCAGACAAAAGCTTGCCTCTATGTATTGAATCGAAAGCTTGCCGAAAGTCTACAAATAACATTTCCAGTTCTATTTGATGTTCATATGCTTTTTCCATTATCTGCTTCAGTGTAAAATAATGTACTACAAAAAAAGAAATTATCCGTCGAACTATTTATTCAAAGATTCACTAGTACTTGATGTACGACAATTATACATGTATAACATTATAATATTCATTTACAAAAATAAAAATATCCTTAAAAATTTTGAACATAATTATAACACCAGGAATAAATCTAAGGGTAACGTACAAGTCACTATAACAAAAAAAGACATTGGACAGCACACATATAACTACCTTAGCAGTAAAATATTCAACTACTTACCTGAAGTGTACAAGAAGTATATACGTACAATAAACAATGTTAACCTTATAAAGAGAATTTTCAAGAGGTATATGCTTGACCTAAATAGGGATATTGTCCATAACATAATTACAAATTATAACGCATAGCCGAAGCATAGCACTACATTTTTTTATATATATAATTTTTTTCGTTTCATGCTTCCTTATTTATTTTATGTTCTTGAATACACTTTAAGAAATACTCTCAATGTACTATATTGTAATTGTTTTATAGATTTAATTGGCATATGTATGTATATATGTGTGTATGTGTGTATATGTGTATATGTGTATGTGTATATATCTATGTATGTATATATATATATATATATATATTTCTTCCTCTCTCCATATTTTTATTATATGTTGGTATACTATATCATGAAGCTTCTCACCTCTGTATTTTATCAGTTCCATATTTATGTTATCTTTTCCAGGAGCTTTTCCGTTTCGGCTGTTGTTGATAATCTCCATATCTGAATCTTCTACTAGTAAAGTAATAAAGTGATCCATCCATATTTGTTTGTATTCATTTTCTTCTTCAATGACTTTGCCATATTGGTTTTTTATACCTTTCGTTTTGCCGTTATAGGTTCGGCTTTGTTTATTTATATTTTTATAAAATTTCTTGGTATTACAATTCTTTCTTTCTTGTTCTATTTCTTTTATATTGTTATCCATACATTCTCGCTTTGATTTTCTTATCATTTTGTTACATTCATTTCTGCTTTTTATGTATTCTTGCTTGTGTTTTATTTCGTTTGTTCTACTTCTTTATAGTAAGGAAATTATATTTCCTTATAGTTGTATATATGCATCTCCGTAATTTTCTCTTGATTTCTTTGGCAATAATTCTAATATGAAGCAGTATTTATGTGTGAATAAAATTATTCGTGATTTTTTTAAAATTAATTAACATCTCTGTCGAATTTTAAGCGAAAAAATAGTATGTTTACCTCGAAGGGAAAGCCACATTTATGGACACTATGTGCTGCTAAGTCTCAGCTTGCGCATCGACTTAGCAATCTTCACAGTCGTTCAGGAATGTTAGGCTTTTCCTACTCTGCAATCAATTTACTATTCCTTACCCGCTAAGCAGTTACTATTAAATTGTAAAATATTTTGTCAAGCTTGAGTACAACTCTGTAATATCCGATAAACATCTGGTTGTTGAAGGATTATTGCATTGAAAAACTCTATGTACTTTTGGAAACAAACTATAGTAGACGTAATATTTAAGTACCTACCGATTATTAATCTCTTGTTGATAAACGATCAACAAATTAGCTAAGTTATTAATCAAGTTGGTAATTTTTTGGATATTTACAAATAAAAATTTAAGCATTCCATTTTGAATGACCCTAATATATCGATATTTTCTCTTTTATACAACAAATTGCAGTTTCCGATATAACCAAAATGTTTTTAGAAATATGACTAATCAAGAAAATTCACGTAGGACATACTTAGTATTAGTATTAAAGTAAATTTGCTCAAGTGAAATGGTCTAACAAAAGCACACGTGATTTGTATACTTAAATGATAATAATCAAGTGATTTGAAATGTTTCCTGGACTGGTGTACATACCTGAGATTATTCAGCACCGGAAGTAGATGACATCCTGTAAAAAAGAATCATAAATATTAAACTGATGCATTATGCATTAGTAATTTGTCAAGAGAGGAAATGCAATGTATGGGTACCTTTTACAGAAAATATTTATTAGTAGTTTTTCTACATACTAAAATATTTTTAAGCTTTAAGTTTTTTATTTTCTTTTTAAATTGATTAAAATAATAGCATGGAAAATCATAGCGATTGAACACAATTCGATAGTATTTTTCCTAAAGGGCGAACTCGCCAAATTTGCGATTTTAAGTCTTTAGTACCAGATTATAGATACGGGTTCTGCGGACATTTTGACAAAAAACGAACGTATTAGCATAAAAATAAGGAATTTATAGCAAACAATTTAAATTTGCCTGGGGCGAACGTGTATTGTTTTTGTATTGGAATTATAACCTCACTTATTTCATTCAGTAAACGGCCACATGTGAATGTGTTCTTTCAAAAAAGTGACAAGTATGAATAAAAGAACCGAAAGAATATTGAATTTAGCCCGTGATGTGGATAAAAACGAAATCAATATATTAGGCGACATACAATTGCCAGTCAAAGTACCAAAAGTAACTGAGAATTTGTAGGTTAAAGATGGTCTAAGTTCCTGTGAAATTATCACAACAAGGTCAATTCCAGAGCTTCAAAATGGAGATGTTAGTAGGGTTTATTACTATAGTATTTTTAAATAGACTATTGCATCAAAAAAATTTAAATAATGCATATACAGGGTATCCGGTGAATCCCGGCGACCATCCATTAAAAACTAATTTCAAATAATATAGTCATTTGCCGGACTTAGCTGACATACCAGCCCGTAATAATTTTAAAATATTTTAGGCGCAAGTACTTTTAAATGATGACAATTTACCTTTTAATGCCGATTACTTTCCATCTGAAAATGTCGACACTTTCTTGGATAATCTCAACATGGTTATAATTGTTTGCGAGAATTCTGATCAAGATATTGCGCACGGCACACGGGATAAACAATAATCAGACTTGCAGGTACTTGTTTTTTTTCCCTGGAGCCGTCCCTTCGCCGGTACCACCTCAGCCTCCTGGGCTTATTGTGGATTGCAGTTACTTATTTTCATGTTTTATGTTTATTTGGAATATATCATTTTTAAATATTTTGAGTTTTCATTTTATCCAATTTTTTTAACATTTTTGCAAGCATTATTATCAATTCCACCGTGTAAAACTATTTGGGCGAATAAAGTTTATGTCTTAGCAAAAGGGCTAATGTAGGGCGAATAGTCATTTCTTTACAAAGCTTATCTGGGAAAAGGGCGAATATCCACAAAAAACCGTTTTTTCAATTAACTACTTGAAAATTTTAGTATTTTTTTGTTATTTTAAGGTTAGTAATTTGAACTGCTAAACTCATCACTTAGTAGTTGGCTCTTAGAATCATACCGAAACAGTTTTTCTTCGTTTTCTCAAAACATGAAAATGGCGCATTCGCCCTTTAGGAAAAACACCATCGAATTACTATTCTATGAAACAACACCCGTTCGGGAGGACGAAATCGCCCAGGAAATAGTGAAAATCGCGGAAAAACTGTTCGGAATTAATATTTTTCGCAATTATTGCAATAACCACAAACAATATCGAAAAAAGTTTACAATAAATGCTGTAGAGCGTAAAATTTTACATCGAAGTGTACCCTCACCCGTGAAAATTCATTCAGTATTTGGGAGGTTTTACTTCTGTTTACCGTTTAGTTGACAGTTTTTCTCATTAAACAACCCAATTTCAACAGATAAAATACTTTAACGAAAATTAAAATTTCATGTTCAACACCCTGTATCTCTCTTAATACCAACATTTTATTAAGGCTAGTTGGTTTAAATCGCAACATTTTGAACTGAAGATTGTACTGTACTTCTATGTACAATTACTTAAGGACCACCCTGTATATTCTCCTCACCTGTTAAATTTTTAATCAATCACACGTTTGGTAATTCCTCTGGTATGACCAATCAAAACTAAATGAAATGAATATTTACCTTGGTGCGAAATGGTCTGCTATTTAATTACCGTCCTCAATATTTACCGAAAGAACGGTATCCTGCAATAACGAGCCCACCGGTAAATTTCAAATATTGCAAATAAAACAATTACTAATGGTGTTATAAAGTTACCAATATTTGAGAAATCATTTTTTCAGTTATGCAATTAACTGAAAATTTTCGTTATTAATTAAAATTGCGTTATTAATCTGAAGAGGGTGGCTGATCGGTACATAAAGGAAAAGGTTGGGCTTAGGTATCCTTTGCACAACAACCAACATGTTTTTAGGTGTGGCAAGTCAACTGAAAGTGCCTTACACCAACTGGTAACCCAGGTGGAGAAGGCGATGGAAAATGGCAAGATCGCCCTGGGAGCATTCTTGGATATACAAGGGGCGTTTGACAGCACCCCTGTAGGATCCATGTGTAGGGTTGCGGCAAATCATGGAATAGAGCCAATGATCACTCATTGGCTTGAGGCCATGCTGTGCAACCGTACAGTAGAAGAAGTAGTTCCGTACATGGAAAGACCATGTGGCAAAAGTAATCGTCGCTAGAGGATGTCCGCAAGGGGGTATTCTCTCGCCCACATTGTGGAACCTAATTATTGACGAGCTAATAACCCTTTTAAACGGTGAGGGCTTTCTAACGATTGGGTATGCCGATGATATCGTTGTCCTTGTTGTTGGAAGGCACATTACCGTATCTTGATGGAGTACCACTGCCGGTGGTTGAACAGGTGAAGTACCTAGGAGTGATCCTTGATAAATCACTGACATGGAAGGCTCATCTTGATAGTCGCCTAAGCAAGGTGACAAACACGTATTGGGCCTGTAGGAGAGCCATTGGTCCGAGGTGGGGACTGACCCCCAAACCGATCATATGGTTCTATAGAGTGATTATGCTACCTATGCTCACATATGCGGCTCTGGTCTGGTGGTCGAGGGTAACCTTGCTCACGGCTAGATCGCAACTGGCACGCCTTCAAAGGGTGGTCAGTTTGGGGGCAACTGGCTGCATGAGGACTACACCAACTGTTGCGATGGAAGTGATCCTTGGTCTTCGGCCTCTCCACCATGTGATCGAGGCTGAGGCGGGGAGGGCTTTCCTGCGCTTGAAACGGCTGGGATACGTGCGAAGAGGGGAAGAGTGCAGGCACGTCAAGAAGCACCGGCTCCTGGAAGATATTCCAGCTCTGGCTCGAGCGGCTGATGAATGCCTGCGTAAGTACTACTTCGCTACCCCATACAGAGCCATGATCCGGGATAGAGAGTCCTGGGAAAAAGAGGAATACACAGCCTAGTGGGACCGTCTGGTACACAGATGCCTCATGCTCCGGTGATAGAGCAGGGGCTGGAATTTACTCCAGGAACCCAAGAACGTAAGTTTGTGTACCATTGGGTGATGGTGTATCTGCATATAAGGCCGAGATATATGCTATCTTGGAATGTGCCCAGATAAACCTAGACAGAGGTTATGTAGATCTACGCATAACCATATACTCCGACAGTCAGGCAGCAATTAAAGCCCTGAGTGGGTATACCAGAAATTCAGGACTTGCTAACGAATGTCGAGAACGACTTGCTAATCTTGCAAGGCGGAACGTGGTGCGGGTAGGATGGATTCCAGCCCACTCTGGTTTTGAAGGCAACGAGATGGCGGATGCACTGGCTGCGGAAGGGGCGGCAGCTCCTTTCTGCGGCCCGGGCCCGACCCTGGGCCTAACAAAACAAAAAATACGCAACGAGACGAAGAAGTGGCTAGGGAATCAGCACCTCGCTCATTGGAATGCACTGCAGGGTCCTAGACAATCCAAACTTCTACTGAAGGGATTGACTGATGGACACGCCAGGGCAGCTACTGAACTACCATGGAGTAGGCTAAGGAAGATAGCAGGACTCCTAACAGGGCACTGCTGTATGAGGAAACACCTCAACAACATAGGAGTAGAGGAAAGTTCCCTATGTAGGGGTTGCGGCATGACTGACGAAACGTCAGTCCACATTAGAGTGTCCACACTGGGCTGTACTACGCAGGCGAATCTTCGGAGTCCCTGTTATGGCCCCTGGAGACACAAGCAGACATCCATTGAAAAAGGTTGTGGCCTTTATTGAAGGGCTCGGCATCATGGATGTCTAGGTAGCAGGAATGGCACAGTGGGCCCGCCAGTGGCCTCAGTGCCGGAACCTTGGCTTGAGTTTGTCCAGGACAAGGCTCGCCTGCACATTTAGTAGTAGTATTAATCTAATAATTGGAATAATTATTGTTCTTAGTTTTTAACATGCGTCTATTATCTGAATGATTGTATTTATTATGTATTCCGTATTCTAATACGCAGATTGTAATTTCAATTAATAGTTGGATACATTTTGTCTACTATAACCATTCTTCAATTATTAAGTTAAGATTAAAACCCGATTTTGATACCTAAATCATGTGACATTTACAAATGAATTGTAAAAATTGGCTTAGGTACATTATAAATTCAACAAATGTACAAACTTTATCGGCCTCTTAGAAAACTACCTGCCTATTAGCATTCAACGTACCAAGCCACAGTTAATATTGAATATTTGCAATATTAGAACTTGCATTTATTTAAATACCTCGGAGAATAATAACAAGTGATCAAAATGATAAAATTCACGTCACAGTTTTGGTTTTCGGAGAAGACAAACATTAAATAAATTGCGCACTTTATATTCCTCTCATTTGGATATTGTCTAATAGTACATAACGTCACAATTTCTGATTTGGCATATTTCGTTTCTTTCATTACAATTAACTGGACATTTTAAGACTGCCTCAAAGTAAACGGTGCAAACCGACGTTAAACTTTGTTGTTGTTGCATAAAAATATATATCAAATAAAATAAAAACTTGGTCGGTCCTGGGCATTTTATTTAGTTTTCTTAGATCAAACATACATAAATGATCTTCACGTGGATTTGCATATCCCAGCTGATACGCCTGTGGTAAATGAAACAAGTCAAGCAAAATGACATTATACATTATGGCATACTGTTTTGCTTTGGCTAAATGAACTTTTCCTTTTTATTGATTACTTTCGTTTGTGTGTCAAGTTAAAATCGTGTTCAAGAAGCAAAAATGCATCGTATATTGCGTAATAATTGAAATTAGTGGAATCCCGACAACATATTCGTCCAAAGAAGATGCTCTTCGGTTTTATTAATTTATTATTGAAATGTAGTACATTTATTTTTCAGGGTCAAATACCTTTTTCGGTAAACACCGTAATTTATTCATCGTATCTTGTGTAATATAATATAGAATGGATTAATTGAAGCTTCTAGCTATATACTCATTCAGGTATATCAGTATATCAATCAAACGATGGGTACTGGAGTAATTTTAATTGAGTACCTAATTAATAAATTACAACTGTTAATGTTTTACCTAAAATAGGCGATCATATCAATGTTAACTTACCTATGAATTCATTTCGTAACCTTGTTCTATCGTTGAGCCTTGAGGTTGAAATGATCAGACAGTTGATAAAGGCCACCAAGGCAGTTTGATAATCTACAGCTGTGGCTCGGTCTAGTTCTTCGACTATCACATTCAGTCTATATCTCTCGCCTTTTAATTTCTACAAAAATATAGATAAACTCATGGACAAAATCAACGCAACACTTGTTTTATTTTTGATTTAGAATAACTCTTTTTATTTTCAACAGATTAAAATTTCAACAGATTAAATACCGAAACTAGTTGCTAAGCTATATGGTTTGTTCTTTTGGAGGACAATATCAATATTAAAGTTGTGGTTTGGACTTTGAGTTTCATTTACCCTTAGTTTGGATTTCAACCACATTTGAGTAATGGATGATCTCTTGAAGTTGATTAAAATATTTTTTTAGCACAGCCGAGTCTACTATCAACCTGCACTGATAGTAGACAAGCCCTATTAGCCTTGAACAGACAACGTGCTATATCGGGGCTAGTACTAGAGTGCCACCAAGATTTAGCTAACGCCTCGGCAGATAAAAATACTATTTTGAGGTGGGTTAAAGGGCACGACAGGAGTAAAGGTAATAATTGTAGGACCCAGTGTCACCTACAGCCTAACGTCTTCGACAATTGCGGAACTAGCCAAACGTTACACCCATGCTCAATAGCTTAAGAGATGTGATGGAATCAAAGGATGCAGTTTTGCCAGGATAACCCTGGGTGACCCTGGGAAGCCCGCGCCGAGGAAATATTTGGCGATAATAAATCAAGTTAAGGAATGTTATTTAATGTTAATCAAGAAAGGTAAGTATGCGCCACCTTGAATAATATTAATCGACTTGTTTTTCACCTCACAACTCTCTATCAACAAACCTGGAAATGCTGGAAGGGAAGAAATATGAACAACGTTGTTAAATTTACAAGTTGTATAATGATTTTAAAACTAATATCACAGTGAATGATTGAATAAATAAAAACATTTTTGTTGTTTGTAGAAGCAATCACGTGGTTTTACTTTCCTTGGTTTCTTCGGACAGGTCCTAGGTAGCTGAGGTTAATCCATGGAAATTTAGTTCATAGTACTTCATAGAAAGCGACTTCGCATGGAAAGCTACTTCGTCAGAAATGTCCGGTACAAAGTGACATTGAATGCACTTTAAAAAAAAAGTTTGAGGTAAACCTCTCACAAGAAATTAAAATTTTAAACCTTATCGGTTCATGGTTCACAGGAAAAAGAAAGCTTATTTTTACTACTGGCTATTAAATTGAACCATGCGATGAGCAATGGACATACGTTGCATATCCCTTTCCTGCTCCGCTTCGAGAAATAATTTACATATTATTAGTGTGTTCTTAATTTCTCCCTCTATAGGAGGGAAGAATTGAAATATTTTGCCAATTTCAGTGTATACTGATCCTCATCCGTCGCACATTAAATGTAAAAATTTGCCTTTCAGCGGTGATCGATGCAACAGGTTCTCGACGAGAATCACATGTTGGTAAGAAAAAAGGACTGGCTACTCGCCGTCCGGTAGATATTTAAATATTCCAATGAAGTTTGGATAGTGGTCAAATATAACGTTACATGACCAGGAAAAACCTACGTTTAACAGTAGGATTTTTGACTGGCCATTGTCAACTAAGGAAACACCTCCATACTATGGGGCTAGTGGACACACCTCTATGCAGGCTGTGTGAACAGGAAGATGAAACTATCAGGCATGTCTTATGCGAGTGTCCGGAGTTGTGTGTGTGTGGTGTAGAATGGCCTCAGACATAGTCTATTAGCCACAGAAAATTAAAAGTTAGTAAAAAATTGAAATATCAAAGCGTATGTCTAAATAGATAATTTAGACTTATTTCATCATCAAGTACATACTTATCCATGTTTGCTAAAAGAGTGGTTATATTTGTGTGAAAAGGAGTTATCGTCAATAAGAGAGTGTGCGTCCGGTGAGTCTTGGCCTACACCTGCTGATATAAAGGAGATGTCTCTTAGTGACCTGTTCACCTTCCTGGGAAGGACAGGATGGACGATGACCTAGGAGGATAATTTATGATAATATTAATGAATAAATTCCATCTTACCTTGAATTGATCTAAGGTATCAAGTGACCTAGCTCGACCTTCTTCGTTGTGGACACATAGTGCTGACAGTAGTTCGAACACTTGCTTTTTAACTGTTGTATTTTGCGTGTCCAAGGCGGCTGCTAATTTTCTTATGTAGTCGGGATTCTCGACGATGAAGTCTAATCCAATTCTGGATGAGTCCATGTCGAGATCCTCCTTGATTATTGCCTGAAATAATAATAATCATTGAAAAAAATTAAAGAAATTTTGGATTGAAAATTGACAAAACGTGTTTTGGAAGAATTCACTTGAATATGTAAAATTTTCCCTTGAATCGATTGGTGAAGACTAGAACGTTCCATCTTTCGAATTAGTCGAGCTATGAGTATTTTTTGTTTTGAAAAGTGAATTTTCGAAAATATCATGACTCTATTTGAAGGAGAAAAAATGATTTTATACAAAAACAAACTGTGTTAGTCAATTTCTCGTCCCAAAAAACCCTCAAGTCGAACTTTTAACATTTTTCATGTCGAAAACATAGTTTTTTGTCGAAAATTTCGAAGCAAGGGGTATGAAAATATTTCGCGATATAAATTGCTTTCTGCTAACTTCCTTATTGCTCGTAATTATCGACCCCAAATCCACTACAATGTGTAAAATTCTTCCTTGAATCGATTGGTGTAGACTATAACGTTCTATCTTTCTAATTAGTCGAGTTATGAGTAATTTTTATTTTGAAAAGTGGATTTTCGAAAATTTCATGATTCTATTTGAAGGAGAAAAAATGATTTTATACAGAAACAAACTGTGTCAGTCGATTCCTCGTCCCAAAAAACCCTTAAGTCGAACTATTAACATTTTCCATGTGGAAAACATAGTTTTTTGTCGAAAATTTCGAAGCAAGAGGTATGGAAATATTTCGCGATATAAATTGCTTTCTGCTAACTTCCTTATTGCTTGTAATTATCGACCCCAAATCCACTACAATATGTAAAATTCTTCCTTGAATCGATTGGTGAAGACTAGAACGTTCTATCTTTCTAATTAGTCGAGTTATGAGTAATTTTTGTTTTGAAAAGTGGATTTTCGAAAATTTCATGACTCTATTACAAGAAGAAAAAATGATTTTATACAAAAACAAACTGTGCAAGTCAATTTCTTGTCCCAAAAAACCCCTTCAAACGAATTTTAAGCATTTCTCACATCGATAACATTCTGTTTTATAGTACGCACGTGAGCATTTTGTTAAAATATTACTTAGTAACGTGCTTTTTCGATTTTTTCAGGATAAATTAGATGAGTAACAGAATATTCTGCATACACATAGCTTACAAAACATACTATAAAATAGGGATAGCAAAGACATAAATGGCTAGGGTCTTCGTTTGAAAGACAAAAGTGTTCAAGATGGCAATCGAAAACAAATATAGAACTGGGATACAAGAAAAAAAGAGATTGAAGAAAGATTTAGAGCAGAATAATTACAGGGAGAAGAAACAAACTGGCAACTGACAACGTTATTATCGCCAAGAATAGTTCCGGGACGTCATCTGGGAAAAAGAGAGCGTGGTTCCTTAAAAAGTGGATTGCCCAGGACCTCTGGCATTGGTCTTTCAAAACGATAAAGTTGACAAAAATGGAAGAAGAATAAGGGTATCAGTAGTGCTATAAACTGTTGAAAATGATCGTCAAACTTTTCTTGTATCTTATATAAAATGCATTTTTGTTCAATTTAGCAAGTAATATCAATAAATATTGCTGATTATCAGCATTTCTAGGTAGGTATCTCACATCAAAATATCTTTGTAGTCGGAACGCAAAAAAAACATTATATATAATAAGATGTATGTCCATGTCCTACAAAATGTAAACTTGAAAAAGTTAGTCATATTTTTCATTTATAGCTAATATGGTTAAACTACTGTTTAAACGTGGTAATAACAACCTCAATAAAGTTACATTTCAAGACAATTTAATACTATGAGAAAAAACGAACATTATAATAGTTATTTATGTACCAAGGGTATAAATAGATGTTTATGCCCTGAGGGCGACGTCTGACGAAGCCGAGGGCCTCTGGCCAGAGGGTTTGTAAGTCGCCCGAGGGTATACACATATGTTTATGCCTGCGGTACATACAAACTTTTATGTCATACTAGTTCGTTATTGCAATCCAATCTCAATACAAATCAGTGTTTTAAAATGAACGAAGATTTTGGAATTTCTAACGAAATTATTGAAAAAGCAAAGAAAGCAACTGTAAATCTGTTGCCAAAAAAGTCTAAAGAAGCTTACGACATGGTTATTAAATAAGTTGAACAAAAAATTATGCGCGGGTCATAAAGTACGACATTAGATAGTTGGTAACTAAGCAATAAAAACACAATAATGAACTAGTATGACATAAAATATTTAACAATACTTTAGGTACTATCAACCTAGTTATAACCTTGAGAGTTATTTGATATTAAATACTGAACCGTATCAAACAGAATGAAGAAAACTATGGTTTTTATTTTGACGCGTAAAATTTAAAATACAGGGTTGTCAAGAAACCTCTTATTAATTGTTATTAATAAATTATTGTCCAATTGAACGATATACTATCATCGCCTCCACCCTTACATAAAGTTCCAAATGAGAAATACCAATACTTCCATTGATGCTGTCCTCGTAATGTTAATTGCCCTGGTAATACCAAGGAGTGCCATTTATTAGCTTGCTGATGACATTTCTATCTTCTTCCACCAGACTATCGTTCAATAGGAGATCGTTGATCTTATTACAGTTATGTGAAGCCAATGAAGCTCCTTGGATTAAATTCCCCAGGTGTTGCCTACTCTTCTGCATTGCCAGAAAAGCCTAGTTGCACTGGTGCACTGGTTTTTTAGGGTGTGTCGTTTTTGAATCAAGGATCGGAAAACTATCAAGCGAGAAGAGGGAAAATATGTAGCATCTCTGATATTTTTTGAATGTTTATAGTATAATCCAGCTAATTAATTCGAAAATAATGTCAGCCAATTGAGGTAAAATGAATTTTGAGAAGGGGGGTACTCCCTAGTGGAGAGCAAAACATATCAAGATAAAGCTTCCTATTGGAACAATTGCCGGTTTTTGAAACGGAAAGTTCTCTTTCAGTTACTCATGAGATGCACCCCAGCATTATTTTAATAAATAATTCAAAAAAATATATTTATTTGTAAAAATGTTTCTTCAAATTTCTTATTTCTAATATAGTTTTCTTCAGATATGATTTTCTCAGTAACGTAGCTATAGCTTTTTCATGGGGGGGGGGGTTTGGTTTTTTTCATCTGATAGGTTCAGAAGGAGAAAGCTTTATTGAAGGCGCCGTCAAAGGCAAAAAAAATCGAGTGCCACGCATTAAAGCAATTTTTCAAGTAAAAGAAATAATGTTAAGTTTTTTTTTTAAGCTTCACTAAGAAATATTTCGCCCATTCTTGAAATACATCTCTTTGCTTTGTCACTATTTTGGGTCCGGTAAAATCAACTGAATTCCTGAAATTGTTTCTTCGTGGGGTTTAACACGTTCGCGGACAGTAGGTGAAATCGGGGGGCTCAAATAATGCCACCACCAAAAATATAAAAAATAAATATATTTGTTGACCAAAAAGTAAGTGGCATGGACTTTTCACGAAATTTTATGTTTTCTCCTGGGACAGTAAGCGTCCGTCGCATGAAAATCATACGCAGTGCTGTCGGCAATCGCCGCGGTGAACCCAGAATGAAATTAGAAATTGGTCGGCATATCCCGTCTTGTCCCTGCACATAGCGCGGGATATGCCGCTCTGTCCGCGAACGTGTTAAAACGAGCTTCAATTTCGTTGACTACATGTTCGATAAATGGGTAAAATATGTTCCGCCGATAGTAAACTTCAGTTGTGTCCCCTGGTACATTACTGCGGTTGATTTGTCTTCCAGTTACTCTTTTCTTTTTAGTAATAAATAAAATATTAGATAAATTTTCTGTACAAGATTATTACACACATAAAATCACTATAACACACTCATGTAATTTTAAATAATTAATATTGAAATTTATTTAGTTATAATAAATGTATTTTATGCCGCTTATTTCGAATTTGATGCAAAATTTCTAATTTTGGCAATTGACAGCTGTTAACTGGCTGTGAAATAACAAAAAAAAATCAATTAACTAAAATATTTGTCTGTTTATGCTGTATAATTATTATTTTTTGTGATTACGACCATAGCTTGTGTGAAAATTGAGAAGACCCGCAGATTTGTATTTTTTCGAGGCTGAAATTTGTTTAATAATTGTTTATTTATTGTTTATAACTAATTACGGGCTAATTAACACCCAAGCAAACTTGTATTATCGAGCAATCAACAACTTTCTTAACAAATTGCAAAAAATTCTTAGTCGATTCTAGCATTTTCGAATTAATTTTCAACATCATGAAAATCCTAGTATCTTACTTAAGAGAAAATTGTAAGTGACCCATTACACGCGAAGTAAGTGCGTAATGGGATTTCAACTCGTATCAATTACTATACTTTTTCTACGCCCATCTATTTTCTTCTATGAAATAATGATTTATTTTTTGAAAAATGTTATGTGTGGCCGACACTAATACACAAGAAAAGCACCTTATCTTTGTATCCAGGCTAACCGTTACAAAGAAGACTAGCAAAATCACCAATATTCCAGGCGAATTCACCGACTTCAACCAGGCAGGTCAGTGCGTTCCATTAAGTCAGTGCGCTCTTTAATTCCTCCGTATCCTAATTCCTCCTTATCCTTGCCACAGAAGACTTATCCTTGCTTCGGCTTGATTTTTTATGCATGTTTACAAATTGAGCAGTCTTATTCATATATAATATTTGATTATTTGAATTTGTATTACATTTGAAGTACCTATTTAAACTTAGTTTTGGCTTATAATTGAATATGCCTACGGAAGATCTTGAGCTCAAAAAGTTAAAAAATTCACGCAAAACATTTAAATCACAATTAACAAAATTTCAAATATATATTGACAAAGAAAAGTGTTCTCTAACCATTGACTAATCAGATTGAACTACGTTTGGCTAAAATTGAGCCTATTCTTGAACATTTTTATGAAATACAGTCCAATATCGAAATTCTAGATATGTCAGCTGATGAAAACGCGCAGGAAGAAGAACGTACGAAGTTTGAAGATAGCTATTTTAGTGTTGTCTCACAAGCACATTTGTTATTAGTGAGCTATCGCAGGCTAAATACCGTACAATTCGAAAACGAAGTTTCATCGGAAAAGTGTGTTTTGCAATCACAACCTAATATAAAGCTTCCACCTATCACTTTGCCTTCCTTTGATGGAAATTACGAACAGTGGCTTTTCTTTAAAGATACATTTGATTCGCTTATTCACAATGACACATCTATACCTAACATAAATAAGTTTCACTATTTGCGATTGTCATTGAAAGGTCAAGCTGCTGATTTATTAAGATCCCTTGAAAGTTCGGTCTTGGAATCTACTTGTTGAACGCTATGAAAACAAACCAATGCTAAGGAAAAACCATATTAAAGCATTATTTGATCTTACACCCGCGACAAGAGAGTGTCATATTGAATTACGTAATATCTTGGACTGTATGACACGTCATTTACGTGCTTTACAAGTCTTGGGTCAACCAGTAGATTCCTGGGATAGTTTGATTATCCATGTTTTCTACTAAATTAGATTCTACGACCAGACGTGAATGGGAGTGTGAGTATGCGAAGCATGACAACGTTACACGAGAAATATTTGAAAGCTTTCTACAAAAAAAATGCCGAATTTTTGAAACATTAAAGCCACAAAATACCAAATCCAAAACAAATGAAAGAGGTTTATTCACAAGTCATACTCCGATTTGCAATTATTGTCACAATGAACACACAATCTATAATTGTAAATCCTTTGTTAATTTAAGTGCAAACTCTAGACTATCAGAAATCAAAAAATTACAGCTCTGTCTGAATTGTTTAAGGAATAACCACACCACAGATCAGTGTCGCTCATCACCTTGTCGTAACTGCGAGCGTCGACACAATACTCTATTATATTTCAGCTTCTCAAATAACAACAAAACTAATAAAACCCAAATTGAACTCGAAAATACAAAAATCAATTCCAATGTTGCCAATTCAAATGAAAATTCTGAAACTTTGCAGAATCATGAAGTTTCCTTTATTTCAAGCAATTTCTCTTCTGGTAGTGTATTATTATCAACCGCTTTGGTTGAAATATCAGATAGCCAAGGAAATATACATATTTGTCGCATTTTACTCGATAGCGGCAGTGAATAAAACTTTATCACTGAAGACTTGTTTGAAAAACTTAATTTAAAATCTACTCCAAATAACTGTTCTATTACTGGCATTGGTCAGAAAAGCATTAAGGCATTAAAACAATTTTTGATATCGTTCAAGCTCGACAAGTACCTTTTAAAACGAACCTAAAATGTCTGGTTTTACCCAAAATTACTAATAAAATTCCATACATACATGTTGATACATCTCGCTTGAACATTCCTCCTAACCTTATACTTGCTGATCCCACATTCAATGAGCCAGGCCCCATCGACATCTTAGTCTGGGCTAGCAAATTCTGGGATCTCATTATGATTGGACAAATAAAATTAGGAAAGCAGTTACCCACACTACAAAAAACCCAGTTTGGATGGGTCATATCGGGTGCACTATTTCCACATAATTTACAAAATTCTACAGATTCAGAGAACCTTTTTGTCTCATGTAACCTCAGCACTCTTGATCAATCCCTTGATAATAAGATTTCGAAATTTGGCAGATAGAAGAAGTTGGTGTTCCAAAATCTTTTACTCCTGATGATTATGTGAAGAATTATTTACTAACACTACAAAAAGAAACCCTGAAGGTCGCTTTGTTGTCGATCTTCCGCTAAAACACCCTGTTTCTGCTCTAGGCGATTCCAAACAAACTGCCATTAAGTGTTTGCTTAATCTTGAGAAAAGGCTTGTTAAAAGACCGGAACTAAAATCACAATATACCAGAATTTTTAAATGAATATGAAACTCTTGGTCATATGACTGAAATAAATTCTATTGATCTGGCAGAAAATACTTGTTTCTATTTACCCCATCACTGCGTATTTAAAGACAGCAGTTCAACCACCAAATTGAGAGTCGTTTTTAATGGCTCTGCGATTCTTCAAGAATATCATGACTTATCTAAATCTAAACCTGTAGGTCAAAAAAGTAAATTATTGAGCCTAAAACCTACTTAAGCAAAGATGGCATAATTAGGGTCGGAGGTAGATTGAAACATTCCCAATCCGATTTTCATAAAAAGCATCCAGCAATCGTATCTGGGAAGCATAATTTTCCAAGCTCATGGCAACATATGAGCATTTACGACTTTTGCATGCTGGACCCCAACTCTTGTTGGCATCGATACGTGAACGGTTTTAGCCTACTTCTGGTAGAAACTTAGTGAAACAAACTGTTAAAAAGTGTGTGCGTTGTTATCGCTTCGATGCCACTTCCACTCCATATCTCATGGGTCAGTTACCAGAATACCGTGTAACTCCTCAGCGACCATTTTTCAATGTGGGAGTTGACTTTTGTGGACCGTTTCTATTAAAGGATCGGCAAACTCGAAATTATAAAGTCATTAAGTCTTATGTAGGCCTATTTGTATGCCTGTCAACTCGAGCCATACACTTAGAATTAGTAAGCGATCTTACTACAGATGCGTTGATTCGTAGGTTCTTTTCTAGGCGAGGTTTGAGTGCTAACAAATATAGCGACCACGGTACCAATTCTGTAGGTGCTTAAAACGATATTGACAATTTTCTCATTAAAAATAAAGATCAGATTCAAACTTATTCAAGCCAAAATAAGGTTGAATGGCATTTTATTCCACCACGTTCTCCACATTTTGGCGGAATTTGGGAGGCTGTTGTTAAGTCCACCAAATTTCACCTTAAGATAGTATTAAATCGTTCACCTTTTTCTTGTGAAGAATTTTTAACCATTTTAAATCAAATCCTTTTTCCAACGATCCAAACGACCCTCAACCTATTACCCCAGCGCACTTTCTTATTGGGGAGAAATCCAAGAAAGCCGTCTGCCAAGTTCCAGCGACTTCAAAAAATCACCCAAAGCTTTTGGAAAAGGTGGTCTTAGGAATTTATCTTGGAGCTCTAGCAACGCCACAAGTGGAAGCAAAACTATCCAGACCTTTTGAAGCCTGGTACTGTAGTTATCATTAAGGAAGATGATCTGCCTCCGCTTAAATGGAAAATGGGTATTGTTGAAAATGTACATCCAGGAGTTGATGGCATTATTCGAACGGCCACTATAAGACATGGATCTTCATTGTTTAAGAGACCAGCTACAAAATTATGCGTCCTTCCTAATTGCAGCCACTGATTTTTCAATTGAAGCCTTTTGGCTGTCAAGGGGGCCAGTATGTTACAATTTGTAATAATTCAGTCACTAGACTGCCTGCTGCTCTATCAGTTCTTACCGCACTGTTCTTTAGCCGCTAATACCGGACTAGTACGGCAGCCGAAAGAATCGAAGATTCCGATTGTCATTGTCAAAAAACTACTGTCAAGAATTGTCTATTCATACATCACTGAAATGTTTTACGTTAAAATATTGTTCTAATCGCTTAATAAAAAATTGGAATAACATTCTTATGTGTATAATTGCATACTAATGCTAAAAGCTTTTACGTCTTTCAATTGTCTAAATGTATGAAAATACTAAATAAAGTAGTACGCAGATAAAAATTTGATTTCAATTTGAATAAACAAAGAAATTAAAGTTTTCATATCGAAACGCACGTGTATATTATGAGATCTCATTACATGCATGTTATTGTTAAATGTCACTTACAAAGGAATGTACTGTCGACAGTACGATTTTTGATGTTTATGAGTAGAAAAAATCATTTTACATAATACGAACTTTCAATTATTATGACCACCGAGGTATTAGCAAGAATAATGCTATTGTGTAACAAAGCCGTCTTTTTATTATGAGAGGTAATAAACTAGCCCCTATTATTATTCGAATAAGTTGAAGCACCATCTCACCTGCATCGTACGTGCCTTTCTATACAGTCAGCAGCTTACATTCTATATTCATTTTAACAGGTAAGCGTTCGATGTTGAATATAGGTGATTACTTTGAAAAGAATAACTCTCTCGATATCATTTGAATAACAAATATTGTCTATTGCTTGGAATTTTCATTTTACAATTCCATATATGTACCTACTCACTATCAAGTTAAGTGTCTGTTAACTCGACTACGACAAAGCAAAGCAAAAGGAGGGTCGTAATTTTGACCAGTATGTGGGTATTCTACGTCTTAATAGTCCGCTGGTTATAAGATATGTTACGTCACATTATATTGAATATAGAGCCCTCTGGTTAATTATGCCGGTTATCATGACTTCATGTTCATATAGAGCAGTCTTTCCCAACGTGGGCGATAACGCCCCCTTGTGGGCGCTGCAGGCCTAAAGGGGGGCGGTAAGAGACCCAGAAAAAAAAGGGGGCGTTGTGTAGGGCTTTGGGGACGATTTATAATTTCATCTACCAAGCTAGGAAGATTCTTAGACACCGACTGAGCTCTCGACTCTCGACTACATCTTGTGAACATCAACTAATATTAATTAAGATATAGTTCAAACTCGGTTCGATATAATGACCGCGGGCAATCATGTTTTAACAAGTTATTGTTAAATAATCCGATTTGTACATTCCTGTATCAATCGGCTGGTTCTATAATATGTACTTGTTCTTGCTTGTAGAGTACGATTGGGCGTCGAATGAGATAAACGAGTTTATGCACGTTTGTCTTATTCCTGTTGGTGATGCTCAGTGCTGCCAGACGTGAGGTAAGAAATTATCGAGCAGCGTTGACAAAATTATCGGATTTTTCAGAAAATTATGTTACACACAGAATAATTTAAAACAAGGGCCCTAATAAGAAAATATTATGCACGAATTTTTTAAAATTCATTTCATTACTAATAAAATGTTTCTGGTAAAATATAAAAACTTAAAAACATAAATTATGTGATAAAATATATAAAAAAAGAAACAAAAACATACATTCTACTCATTTACTCTTCTAAACATTCCAAACATTTTTGAGTAAATTGGAACCTGATATCAACAAACTTATTGAACAGCATCAGATTCAACCTTCACATTAGTTTTTATATAAGAATTGATTATGTTTGTTTTATTTTCAATAAAAGATACTCTGTCCGAATACTATAAAGTTGCGTTTCAATAATCAGTTATAAGTACCTACTTAGCGGTTTTTAAGTATGTTTAAAAAGGGGGGCGTTGAAAAATAATTTATTCTTAAAGTGGGCAGTAGACAAAAAAAGGTTGGGAGCCTATGCTAGAGGGAGCCATATTCAGTTTATTACGATGTTAGCCTAAAAAACAGCGGACGATCAAGTTGCTGCTACTGATGATTTCCATCCACAGTTCCTGGAATCCACAGTAAGGTGATTATATTGCTCTCACCTAGTTCATTTAGTTTTCCAAGGCATTCCCATATCATTTTAGAACTGATTACAAAAAAACTCAATGCTTTAATAGCTGCTTGAATGACATGATAATAATCATTTATCTTCTAGAATCTGGGCTTATTGTGAATTCTCCTAACATTCTGACTACAGCCTATTTAGCCAATCCGTTCCCTGTATTAGCTCATACAGGTTCTTTACTGGTTGGTTGTAGAAGTCTTCTGGAGTCATTTGGGGTCTTCTATTTAGTTTTTGCCTCCTGTGGTCCAGCGTCTCACAGTTGCATAATCTGTGCAGAGCTGTTTCGGTGTCCTTTTTGCATCTCCTGCATGTGTGGTTTCCGTTATATAGCCCTATTTTGTTCAGGTGCTCCTTTGTGGGAAAGTCTCCCGTAAGAAGCCCCGTTATGGTGCGTATTTTGTTCCTGCTCATTGAGAGCAGTTCTTTTGCTACTTTTTCTGATGGTTCTTTTATAAATTTCTTCCCATGTGTTTGCCTGGGCGTATTCTTCCAGAGTTTTATGGATTGTTCTTTTACCCACAGATGGTTCGGGTCCGCTCATCAGTGTTGACGATCCTACTCTTGCAAGTTCGTCAGCTTTTTCATTGCCAGCGATTCCTTTGTGACCTGGGACCCACTCCAGTGTTACACTGTTCCGAGTCGCCAGTCTTCTAAGTTCTTCGCCGCATTCCCATACCAGCCGAGATGTTACCTGTATATTTATTTGGGAGCACCTATTTTAAAAAGTGATAGATGATTGAAAATTGGAGCTTTTATTAAAACCGAAAATCAATCTCACAAAACTAAATTTAACCTCTTCAGCTAAATTATTCACAATTGTTGAGGAATTTATTTCTATTGCCACATCCCGATGAATATTCATGTTGCGGCAGTATGCTAATAAAAAATTATTGTACCTTTATTGTATTTTCTATGGGGAGGGTTTGAACCCCCAAACGTCCCTGATATACACTATTAATGTGAAGACTTGAGAAAAAGTTCTTAGTTGATTTATTTACTAAAATTACTAAGTCCATTATTATTATTATGTAAAATGTTTCTACGTCTGTAAACTGTTAGTTCGTGACGTCAGAAAGCTAATAATTTGGAAATATTTATAAAAAACACATGGATATAAATTCATTAGTTAGCATAAAAATAAGGCAATTAAAATTGCTGAAAAAAAGATTAATTAAAACAAATTTATGTATATTAACATACTTTTTTAAGAGCAAACATGGCTGCTAAAGTAAAATAAGTGGCCCAATAACAAGTATTTTGCATTAGCTGTGTCCTTAAAATGATTTACTACATTAACTATTCTCGTCAGTAGCGCCGTGTTGTGTTTGGATGAACGACTGGTTAGTTTTATTAATCTAATTTAATAGTGATTAATTGGTATGTCATTTTAGATGCCATTAAGGCATTAAGAATCTCTCACTTCACATTTAACTTATAAATATTATACTAGATGGTTTATTTACTTGAGAACGAACAAAAGGGAAAATGGGAAGAACAGCAAAAATTAGTACGAAATCGAAATATAGAAACACAGAGCGCAAAAAAATGTGTATAAATCTTCTCGCTCTTTTAAGTTATAGAATATATAGCAGGAAGATTACACAAGAGCTACTTAATCACGTATCACCTGCGTTTGAGATGACTCACTCCGTAAACTCGAAAATGAACGTTTTGTCCCAGACCATTTTACATTTATAGAAAACTAAGTAGGCGAACTGGATGTACAATCATGTTTGGAGAACGCGAAATGTATACAATGTGGGTAACGAGCTTACGTTTTGATTCGAGATACAAATTGTGACTAAGCAACCAAAGATGAAAATTCATTTTAATTATTGACACACTTGATAAATATTTAATTATTGAGGCAATATGGAGAATATTTAGTTTGTGTAGGCTTATGAATTCATTTTCAGACCCATAGGCGAAATAAACGAAGCCACATTGTGATGCTGTCGAAGCGGAAATGTTGAAACTACTTTTCATTCAATTTTATTTAGGATGTAGACTTTGTTGCGCGATTTTTGGCAGGGGCAAAACTTTCGATCATCAAACAGACTAGATGAATAGCAACATACTATATTTGTAATTTTTTTCATCTTTTTTTCATGCCAAGTATGCCGGATTTTTAACTTAGCAAAATTTCTTAGCTAAGTTTAATCGCGAATGCAAGAAAAGTCACTCATTTTTGACATCGGTTTACCATTATATTTCTCTATATTGGCTTACCTTCTTCGAGACCTGTTGTGCTGTTCCAAATGTGGATCCAGTAAATCCATTTTCTGAGCTACTATACCTCATTTAAAAACCAGGAGGAGTAATTTGAGTTTAAGTTGGCATTTCTGTAGATCTCTGATTGATCAGATTCAGCCCAGTTTCACACAACACTTCTTTGCATTGCGACATCCAGCTGATTTCCATTTTTGATAGTTCTGACAGATAAATAAATAAATATTGGATGAAAAACCAAAAATATTCATGTTATTATCAAAATTTCTCAAGCAGTTGGTACATTATTACTTAACATTTTTCTTAAGATAGCAGTAAAGTAGGTTTACCAACTATTAAAGAAATACTGAGTTGAAGGAAAAATATACAGTGTTAAAAAATATTGGTGGAATACCTACCAGGACAAAGTTTTGCAAGCTTTAAAGAAAAGTTCAGAAGCAAATTAAATTTAAAAATTGAATAGATGAGGCTTTTACCTGATGTAGATCCATAGTAAGTTATGAAATCAAACAATTTTATTTTGTTAAATCTACATTGTTCAGTAAAAATAAGCTTTGGAAGATATAAAACAATAAAGAGAAGAATGGGTTTGGTGGAAAATGCATTATTAGTTTTTGAGGGCAAAAGGAAGGGAGAAAATATCTCAGAAGTATTTGAAAAATTGTTTTGTTACTCCTAATCCGGCAATATAAAGATAACTGTTGGACATGTTTAAATTAATACTGCTTATTGCTTTACAAAATTATTAATTTTGTAGTACCTATTGTTATTGCCAGAACATATAAATTGTCATATTTTTTTCAATTACATTAAAATAAATATAATTGAAGTTACTTGACTATCTGTGATACCCCATCATCAACAATGACCATAATTTGTTTGTTGTCGATGTGAATCTGAATCTTCTGATGTAGAGCATAGTTATGTAGAGTCGAACGTATTTATTAGCCATTTTGTAAAGTGTTTTGAATACTGTTGTATTCAATATTGTAATATCATTTGAATCACTTCTTCATGTTACTTTGTAGTAACTTTTTTTCCAACGTTTCTACAACTCACCGGTAGTAGTTGTAAAAAATGATAGATAATTATTTTATATAGGTACTGTATGCTAGTCGAAACATTTCAAAAATTAACTTATCGACTTTCTTTTTGCAGCTTTTAGTGGCAGAATGTGAGCATTTACATGTTCATGATCAGGACTTAAAAACTCTTTCAAATCCAAACCTCACAACGAAATATATTACAAATAAAGACTTTTTTTTATTGGTGAACCATTTTATACCTATTTAAAGAACCCCTCAGCGTGTTTAAATCGAACTTTAAACCACGCGCGTGTTTTAAAGTTACCGTGGCAACATCAACAACTCGAGAAACGAAGTCTAAATCTATGGTCTAAGTCATGTCTAAATGACAATTTTTTTATTATTGATCTGACAGGAGTAGTTTGTAGCATCAAAACTTTTATTCGAACAATATTTAACAATGTCAAATTTATAAATTAAAATGGAAAGTGCCGTTGGTATTGTTTGAAATATTAATATTTCGATTTTTCAAATCTTATGAAATGATATTTAAATTAATACTATTGACATTCACAGAACTCAATAAGGTTGAACTTCCATCAAAATATAAATTAGTTTATGATTTTCTCATTTCCATGACAACGCAAGGTATACATCACAAATTCAACCATTTGACATTTAGTTCTTGTTTCTATCTATGATTTCCATTTCCTGTTGTTGTAGTAGTTATAGACCAGTATTTATAATTTCAAAGTGCACCAATAAAAAAAAATAGCGTGAAGTATTCGTGGATAACTGGTCTTTAAAACACTCTATTTCGAGCGAAAAATCGCGCGTGTTTTAAGGACCTTAATATCCACTTATATTTTAATATACTATTTTGACTTCAATGAAGACGTAACATTTTCGGTTGGACAAAAAAATGAAGTAAAATTAGAGCTATTACAATATCTGGATGATTTAAGATATCATATCATGAAGCTACCCCTCGATAAGAAAAGTGTTTTTTAAGAAGCATCTTGCAAATCGAGCGTCTTTAGTTTCTGTCCTCTTGGTGAAATAATTTTACACCAAATATTTTTTTACATTAGTGGTCCAACCTTTTAAAAAAAAGTTTTTCAAGGATGTGGTAGGTATTTAAAAAGCTGCTTTTAAACTATTCGTAGCTTGAACTATTGATTCTACAACAATCAGATACTTTTTGACGATAGTTGACCACCAAATGTAAATAATAATTTATCTTTTGATTGAAGGACCACAGACTAATGATGCCCGATTTTGTATTTTCCTTTAAGTTAACGACCTTAAATTGTATAGAAAACAGTACACTTAGGG
>CAJUYG010000221.1:11579-42025 GCA_910591675.1 Galerucella calmariensis | reverse complement strand
ATTTGAATATTTAATGAGGCTACTGTGCTGTCAGACATTAAGAAATAAACTATAAAACAGACAGTGTACTTGTCGGTCAGAGATTAATTTTTGTCCTAAATTTGGCTAGCAGTGGAAAAAAATGTATATATATATATACCACGGTGGTGAATAGATACATTTATAAGCCTCGCACCTCATTCCGCTCGGGGCACAGCCCCTCTCGAAATAATTTTGGTGCTCGGTCAATAATAATAGTCTTCACCACCTTTGTGTAATATACTATTTGCTGCCTAGGCGGTAAAAGTAATACTTTGCCGATTGTTATGTGTCTGCAACGTTAACGTTAATAATATAAACCAATTAACGTTAATTGGTGATAGTCTAACTTATACTAAAAAATTCGGAAATTATTAAAAATTTCTGGCAAACAAAATAACGCAAAAGCACTGTCATAAACTGTATGTGATCATTGAATTTAAATGTGTTTTTAAATTTATTTTCAGTTATTCATTCTCATAGCGTAGCGAATGTATTGGTCGGCGGTTGCATGCGATTGTAGAAAATAATAATACCAAATTTGGGGAAATTAGTCCAAGGCAGTGAAGTATATTGTGTAGATGGATAGTGCTTATACGATATATATAGCGACACTCAAAAGTGATATTCAAAGACGACCGTGTGTGAGGTTGGCGCCTTCTTATGAACACAGCATTATTTCCATTTAGTTGTCGATGATGCGTAGAAAACAATGGCGTACGTATTATATTTAAAAGGGTTGATCTGAGACAATTTAGATTGTTTCAAGGAAATTAATAAGAAATCTACGACAATAATTAAATTAAAATGGTGGTCAGCGAAGCTTTTGGTAATAAAAACTTAATTTTACTCAGCACCTTTTTGGGATGATATCTTGGATGGGGATGGACTGAGCACATTTTTTAATCATTATATCAGGACTGTTCCAACTGGTACTTACCGCCCCAAGCAGTCCCAAGAACGATACTATAAACAGTTGGAATGCGAAAGAAATACAGGACTTTGCGATACCAAGAAGGGTTCTATCGCCAGTTGGGACAAACTTTTTATACTGGCAAACACCTCCTGAATAACTTCGCATGAATTTAAAAACACCCTGTGTGTTCAGCATTGAATGTATATCCACAAATCCCTTCGTAAGATGTACACATTAACAATCTAGACACCTGTGTTTCCCTTAGACCATGCCAATAAAATTTATTTCCGAATACAAAATATTTGGGAGCAGAAAAATCATGTTATTCTTGTCGTGTTGTCGAGTTTTCTGAAAAAAAATTATTTACGATTGAAAAAAACATGTGTTTCATGAAGTAATAATATATTGTGTTTTTTCTCTTATTCTTTTGGGAATCAAACCACAATAATGTTTTTTATTTATTATTTCGACGTTTCGGTAGCGTTCCAGCTACCGTTGTCAATATTAACTAGTAATAAAATTAATAAAATAATTTTTGGTCCCCATCTGACACAACGAAAAAATATGACAACTAGACAATCAATAATATTTTGAAGTTTAAGACTACAAAACTTTGTTGTCAAATTTTATTAAGGTCCATTCATAGTAGATCACACCTCTGGTAAAATGTGAAATAAAATATTTTATTTTATGACATTCTAACGATATGATAGTCTACTAGAAATGGAATCCAGTGAAGTGCACGTTCCAGGAACGGTTTTTATTGGGATAGCGCTTTTTTTAGCTTATTTTGGAAATGATGTTAATAAAACGCGTTTGTTGTTACTTTTTTGTGTATAATCATTTTTGTTTTCAAAACATGTATAACTCAGTTTGGTGATTTTGTGTATTGAAGTGTGTATCAATCAACAACTATTCCAATGATAAATCATAAGAAAACCTGGATGAAAAACTTATGATGCTATTCTGATAACGCAGGTAATTGATTATTGGAAATTTCTCTTTATAATATTGGTAACCAAATTTGACTACATTCGGCTGAAATACTAGCTACACAGTTATCTGCATTTAGTTATATTAAAGCACTTTCTTTGATTTTTCGTGTTTTATTATTGGGCTCTTTCAATATTATTTTTGCCGAATCCCATTGAATTTTATTTTAAAAAATACATCAAAGATAGGGAGTTCTTTAAGTCAGGTATGTGTAAACATGCTTGGGAAGAGGGGCATAAAAGAATAAGTAATGCCACAAGGAACTTACAGAAAATATATTGTGTAACTAGGAAAGAAAATGAGCTGATAATGAGTGGTAGGTAAAGCGTTTCCTGCATGTGTGAAACACAACTGTTTTTCGCCTATCGAATAAACCAAAAAGTAGGAAAATATAACAAAGAACTTTGACATTCACTTAAGTTTAATTAAGTAATGTTCGTGAAATGTCAAAGTAATCAAGTGACAAATGGATAAAAACTCAAAACGCCACGATTTTTAAAGATGTTCATCATCTGTCAGACAGTGTATGTCAAAGTTTTTGTTATATTTTACTATTTCTTACATTATTAGATATGCGAAAAACAGTTTAGTGTCACACATGCATGACACGCTTTAGCAGTCCTTAATTATCAGCTCATTTTTTCCCTTATGACACAATATACTATTCCGCCCTTGGATTGCTAAATAATACTTTCCTCCCTATTTTTGGTGGTGTTCTTATGATTGGTTTTTCGATTAAGTAGACGAGAAAACTTATACATTATGCCAGTAAATATAGAACTTTACCTCGCATTAAATTTCCGATCCAATTTTTTATTTTTATAAGGTTTACTGAGTATAAAATCACGAAATTCTGACAAATTACGGTGGAGCTTCAGGTGGCATCTTGAAAAAACGGTTTTGGCCGATATTTCGAGAACTTTAGCCATTCAAACCATTATTGTAGACAATAAAATTTCGCACCACCTTTTGTTTTCCGTAAACTGTTTTGTAAAACATTATAAAAAAATTTCAAACATAAGTTGTAGACATTAAATTGGTTTTTAAAAATGAATAAATGCATTTTATTGATTAATTCAATATTTCAAGAGTTATCGACCAAGATAGAAAAACCGGTTAATTCAATGGGATATAAATAGTAAATGGTAAGTTTTACAAAAAAGTTTAGGGAAACAAAAGGTGTGAAATTTTATTTTCTACAATAATGGTCTCAATAACTTTTACCATGAAGTGCAAAGTTCCCGAGATATCTTTCGCGCCTGAAGCTCCACCGGAATCTAGGAGCATTTTGTGATTTTATGCTTACACCTCAGAAAAAAACGGATCGATAATTTAGTGCGAGAATGACCCGAAAAACAGCTATGTTTACTGACGTACATAGAGTTAGTGAGAAGAAAAAAAAACTAGAAATCTCAGAGGCACAGATATAAGAGACCAAAAATACATGAAATATTATAAGGGGCGATAGCAGGGCAGCGAAAAGTAACTAAAAGTCACAAAAATTCTAAACTGTCGATAAACAAACATAAAATATGTTTCCCAATCACAGAACCTCTCCAAGTTAATTGTATAGGACAAAATAAAAAGCGTACTTAAACTGAAAAAACAGCGTTGAAAATGAGAATCTTTGAGAAAAGATCATTCTTTGGAATAAATTGTAGCTGAAATTTTTGTGTCAACATAACATTTTTGCGAGTTTTTAAATGCTACTAATAATTTAAAAAATATATCTTCATATACATGGATAAGCATCATGGTACTGAATTAAATCGAATTGAAACGTTTTATTTGCGTAGCTTCGTCTCGCTATTTTTAGTTTTACAAGAATTCGGCAACGAATAAATTCATTCCATTCTTAATCTGGCTAAAGAGGAAAGCCCCGCTAATTTTAATACATTATGTTCTCTGAAAAATGATGATTGTCGTTAAATTAACCGTTTGGAAGCAGTAGACAAAGAAGTAAAACAGGTTCGGATGGTGGTTTATTAACTTGGAAATATGTTTTAAATTGATAAATTAATTCTTAGAAACGCGAAAGTCAGTTAAATATAATCTATTTATATTCTTTATTAGGACAATTTTATTTTTTTCTGTATAATACAGCGTTAATTGAGTGAAACATCACTTCACTTCAATGATATACGTATGATATATTCCATATTTTTTTGATCCTATAGTTGGACATAAATAATGTCAAAGTTACTTCATATTCATTCTCAGTGAAAACATGGACCGAAATTTGTGATTTAAGCTCATTTTAATGTAAATTTAGGATGTAACAAAACAACTATTAATGTTCAAATGCCTACTCGTTAATAGTTATTTTAATAGCCATTTTAATACTCGTGATAGCTGCAATACTTTTCCTTCGATTGTACAGCTTGAATCCTTTTTTTGTCACAGAGAAGGTCGAGGGTTCAAATGTCAGTTTTCATTTTTTGAAATTCCTTTTTGGATGTTTTAACAGTAGTTACTAATATAGTTTTGTAGAATCATTTGATAAAAACGACAGGTAAGTTAAAAACCAGAAGTATTCTTTACTAAAAGTTAGTAGGTACTTTGCCGAGCAGTTTTGTGCTTTCACCGAGCGCATTTTTCCGTTCTCTGTACAGTCAGCGCGACAGGTCGCTCTCGCCGTATAGGAAACGGAATGTACAATGGAACAATTAGATGTTTCTTTTATTTCTTTTATAACAACTTCATCAATATAAAAATCAAAACCCTACTTTGTTTCATTTTATTGTAATAATCAATTTGTAACATTACCGCACTGTTATTTTTCTAATTGCTTAGCAACTGCCCACTATTCTGGAATGTTGAGCTTTGTGCACAGAAAACAGGTCAAAATAGTGTCACTTCTCCCACGATCGGAGAAAAAAGCTTTTTCCGGTTCCTAGCTAGCGTCCATTTTCCGGTCTTGATCGGCAAAACGTTATTTTCTGGTCGAAAAATTGTCCAGAATGTGTATACTTTCTGGTCGGTCTTAAAAAAAACGCATTTTCTAAAGGGGCAGCATAAAATAGTATCTACATTTACAATCGATCTGTTGTACAATTTTTTTTTGACTTGAACTTTCTAAATTTAAAATTATGCATTTACGAGTGAAAAGTTTGATAGTTTTGTCTTGAAGAAGATATTTCAATACAAAACAATATTTTTGTACCCATCAGACTTTTTGGAACTGTTTAACGGGATACTGAGGGAGGAAGAGTTCCCGGAAAGGTGGAAGGTGGCCAGGGTGATACTTGTGAAGAAGACGGGTAGGGATGGGAAACGGGCGGGGGACTACAGGCCCATCAGCCTGCTGTGTGGATTGGGTAAATTGATGGAGGGGATAATAAAGGTAAGGATTGAGGAGGAAGTTGATAGGAATGGGGGTTTTAGGGAAAACCAACATGGTTTTGTAGAAGGAAAGTCATGCATCTCAGCGCTGGGCAGGGTGGTGGACTTGGTGCAAAGGGCTAGGCAGGGTAACGGTAGGAATAAGAAATTGGCCCTGCTTGTGTTCTTCGACGTTGGGAACGCGTTCAACAGTGTCAGTAAACGGGCGGTGTTAAGCGCGTTGACAAAGCTCGGAGTAGGGGAGGGGCTAGTTAATCTAGTAGAGGACTACCTGACGGGGCGTGCGATAGTGGACACTAGGGGGAGAAGGTATGGGACGGAGATTGGAGTGCCCCAGGGCTCGGTTCTGGGACCGAAGCTTTGGAAGTGTGTGTTTGATGAAGTTTGTGGGATAGCATGTGAAGAGGGATGTGAGATTACGGTGTATGCGGACTACGTCTGTCTGGTATGTACGGCAAAGGGAGAGGTGGAGATAGAAAGAAAGGCGGAGAGGATGTGTAGGAAGATTGTGGAGAAGATAGAGCGGTGTGGACTGGAAGTGGCTGAGGATAAGACGGTGGGGCTACTGGTGAAGGGGCGGAGCAAGGCAAGGGAGGTGGGGGTGATGGTAAAGGGAAAGAAAATTCGGATGGAGGAAGCGGTGAAGTATCTGGGAGTGTGGTTGGATAGCCAATTATCCTTCAAAACCCATATGTTAAAGGCTGCACAGAAGGCAAAAGTAAGGGCAGTGTGGCTGGGTGCGAGAGATGTGAAGTGGAGGATGATGTGGGACATGTGTTTAGATGTTGGAAGAATGAGGAAGTTTTGAAGAAGTTAGAGAATAAACTGGGAGAGGCGGTGTATTGGGAAAATATGGTAGAGATTATGTTGAGGGGCGAGGAGGAATGGATGGAGATATGTGGCGTAGTAGAGAGCATGATTAGGGAAAGAGAATGACTCGCTATGGCATAAGAGAGGTAGGAGTGATAGAGGGAAGAGGATGAAGGAGAGTGTGTGAGGGACCGCCGCCCGTATTGAAGTATGCTAGGGTAGTGATTCCAAGGCGGGAGTAACGGCGGGTTTGGGGTGGGTTTGGTTGGTAGGCATCTCCGTGGGGATGAGTCCAACACTGTCTGGGTACTGGTTAAGGACCCAGTCGAACATGAGTTTCCCATCTCGTCCCGAAAAAAAAACCCATCAGACTTTCGTTAAACAAAGCTTGACCCATTTTCACTAACAAAACAATTTTGTTTTAAATGTATTTTAACATTTTTTGTTCCTTTACGACTTATTTCTAGTTACGGCTCTGATTTTACTCGTCATTTTAAACATAAACTCGCCAAATCAAGAGGCTTGACGTAACTGATGCAACACTTCAATAAATAAATATAAGTAATGATTATTTCATTGTAAACTGTTAACTTTTTGAATGTCATTTGTGTTGTAATTAATAATAAACTGTTTTCATTTTTTATGACCACTCGTGAAGATTTATTTATATTTATTTTTAGTTTTAATTTCTTGCTCTAAACATAAATTGCCATAGCAGTGGATCTTCCAGATTTATAAATTCGACACACACAGCAATTGGTACATACAATTTTTTGATTGTAGGAAGTTCTTTTTTTTAAACTCGTTATATAGAATGTATTATACGATTAAATCAAACGAACTGATTGCTTACTAATTTAATAATCAACAAGGAAGTAACCAAAATTCTATTAAAATTTACAATATTCCGATATAAATGTTTAGGTAGGTATTCTACGCCTACGGTTCATGCTTTCCAATCGTGTCATGTGTCATGTATTGCACATATCTAATAAATATTCTTGAATGCCAGAGAGCTTAAGAATTTTAATGTAAACAGAGCCGGTCTATAGGATCTCTCCACTTGACAATCCCTGTGTTAAATCAGGAATATTTCAATCGTTGTTGATAATGTAAATAATTCAAACATACCAGGCTCTACTAAAACTTCAATAGAACATAATATATGAAACAACAACTACTACTACTCTACATATTCACTGACAACCAGGCTCTGCTTAAAGATATCAGCAATCCAATGACTAGGTCTAAACTGGTAAAAAACTGTAAAGAATCCCTAAATATGCTGGTGAGAGACAACAAAGTCTAATAGTCTAATATGGGTGCCGGCACATGAAGGGATTGCAGGTAATAAAATGGCAGACCAATTAGCTAAGAAGGTTCTAAAGGAGATTTCACAGGTCCGGAACCGTTTTGTGGAATCACATAAGATTACATAAGATCGATGGATAGTTAAGGAGCACCAACTCAAATGGAGGCTGACACAAGAAGGACACCTCCTTACTAAGAGTTTACTGAATAAGTTAGACAAGGAACTCTCGTCCAGGATGTTGAAACTGGATAACAGAAATTTGAAGACATTTACCGACCTGGTGACTGGACAACTTACCCTGAGGAAGCATCTGCACATGATGGGCAAAGTTAGTGAACGTATGTGCAGAAAGTGTGAACTCTACGATGAAACACCTAGTCACATACTCTGCTTCTGTGAGAACTTACAAAGACTCAGACGGAAACACTTTGGAGAGGAAATAATACATTCACCACAACTACTGTAGATTCCTCCAGTTAAACTGGTGGTCTATATAGAAGACACGAAGCTTCTGGAATGAAAGTAGGTAGAAAACATGGGTAATGGTACAAAGATTCAAATTAAGTGCCTAGGCTGTTGAGCAGAACCCAAACGTATTAATGTTTCCTGCATGTGTGGCAATAAGGAAGTGAATAGGAAATCTAGACTTCTTTTAAAGAAATTTTGTCTAGAATGTCAAAATTTCTTAGCGATTTGCGGAAAAACATTTTTCTATCCTTAAATTTCATTTTTAGACGAATATTGTACTACCTATCCCAGTCCTTTTTCTATAAATCATCGGAATTAGTACAGGGAATGAAGCATTTCACCTGGCAATTTTTTCGTCCAGCATGGATTGACTTGAAATTTTAACAGAAGATAGGTGATAGCCCAAGGATCAAAATCTATATCGAACCGAAGGGTGCTAAAGCCTTGGGGGTGGTTGCCACCCCATCTCGGGGGTGAAATTTTTTTATCACATTTTAACTACGGGAATCGATTGAAAAAGTGATTCTAAGCAAAAAATGTTCCATACATTTTTTTTGTAAAATCGATATTCGCGATTGAAAGTAACGCTTCTTAGAGGTTTTTGATATGTTTTTCGCGGATAACTCGAAAATTATGCATTTTATCAAAAAACTGTAGAGAGCAAAATTGTAGCTTTAAAAAAAACAAGCAAAACCCTTTTCTTATAATTTTTCTAAAACTAATGGGAACCGAGATATGGCCCATCAATGATTAGCTTTTTTTCCCAAATGCAAAATGTGATAGATTCAAAGTCAAATACCGGAAAAATGATGCATTTTTCGTAGAAAACTCATAGAATCTTTTTCAAAGAGCATAATTAGACCTTTCTTTTAAAAAAAGGTCTGTAGCATCATAATTGAGTGAATTATGACAAAAATAATGTCAGTACTTAATTTTTCATACAAAAAAATCGGTGAAAATAACCCCCTAACTACCCCCCTAATTAAAATTGATCTTCACCCTTGTGCAATTCTCTTTGTACATGTATGATTAATATGTCCAAGAAGTTTAACCAATTTAAAATTCATAGTTTTCGAAAAATTATAGCCTAAAGTAAAAAGCTATTTTTCATAATTTTGTATTTTTTACCCTTTCTTTCAAAATAACTCCGAAAATATTAGAGGTATAAACAAAGTTAAAAAACGAAATTGTAGCTTTTTTTATGACAAAAATTTTCCTGTAAGTAGATTTTTTATACAGTTAATATTTGACGAGATATAGCCGTTTAAAACGTCTATTTACGCACGAGCACCACCTTTTTTTATCCCTTTAAACTCACCCCATTTAAAAACGAAAGGGTCTAAAGAGATTTAACTTGTAGTTCTTAAAAAACCCTACAAAATCGTTTTTGAATAAACTTTTTATCATCAAAAATGAAGGAAATACGTTAAAAAAAACAATCGATTTTTTTTCGAAAAATTCCAATAGTATATAGTATAGTACACTTGGAAGCATAATAATGTACAAAACCGGTTTATTCGGCAGTGGGGCGTTATATATACGAAATGTTTCGTGTTCTTTTTTTGAAATACAATAGGAAAGATTTTTTTTACACAGAATTATTGAGCAAATCCCTATTAGCATTAATTATTTTTCTCTTAGCAAAATTTTTTTTTTACATATAACACTAATAACAGTTGATTTTTAAGGGTTGAAAAAGTACAAAATTGTATTTTGAAATGTAACAAATTCATCATTTTACTAATTCAAACCAATTTTCACCTATCTTAAGATTTATAATGCTATTTTTTAATTTTGGACATTTAGGGGTAGTTTTATGATATATAAAGCAGAGGGAGAGTTGAGTCTAATCCTAAATTTTTATGCAAATCAATCAGAGGCGAAATCATTTTTTAAGGATTCGTGATTTTTTCACATTAAGCTGTAACAGGGACTGCTTTTTAAGGGTTGAAATATGATGAAATTGTATTCCAAAGCTCAAAACAATCTCCTCGTCCAAACCAAATCTTACCCATTTTCAGGTTTAAAATGTTATTTTATGATTTTTGACAAATAAGGGTAGTTTTCACCCCTAAAAACCGTTTAGCGCCCTTCGGTTCGATATAGATTTTGAACCTTCAGCTATCACCTACCTCCTGTTAAAATTTCAAGTCAATCCATGCTGGACGAAAAAATTGCGAGGTCTTACCTTTTTTTGAGCTTCATTCCCTAAACTAAATATGGATATATGGGTGTTGAAGCAACTTATAAACATTTTAAAATATGTAAGAAAGTAGTTAAGTTGAATTTACTATTTCGTGAAAAATTTATATGCATCGTGCCGTTATATTCTTCTGATTCGTGCGTTATTCTTATACATATTTAAAGAAAGTCAGGTTGGATTGTATTAAGCTAAAGCTTCAGTTATGAACTTTATTGTGACTTGGATAACTTTGCGCCGGCTCTGACTCCATCCAATATCACATTCAATCGATAAGACATTGTAGGTATTATACTTTAATTTTGAAAAGGGAGCATATTTTTTACTGCAGTTTCTTTTAATTCAATTTTTAAGTAAAAGTTGTTGTTTGCTCTATAATACAAGTTTGATTGTGTGGTAATTAGCCTGTCATTAGTTATATACAATTATTAAACAAATTGAATAACTAGATACTCAAAACATTTTCAGCACAATTGGATATGGATATGTGTTTTTTTGGACTCTGATTACGAGTCCAGCTTCGGAGAAATAAAAAAGGTCATTTTTTACTTGTAACTTTTTTTTGTGTAATGATATATCCAGAGTTTTAGGGACTCATTTAATAGTATATTATGATACAAGTGTATAAGCAAGCCTTTTAAGCACGCACGACGGGTTTGGAAGCACGAGGCAAAGCCGACTGCCTTTTAACGGAGTAGTGCTTAAAAGGCGCTTATACACGTGTACCATATGCTATTTTTTATTATACCTGCACCGCAGTCTGAAAAATAATCAGATTATGATTTTATAAAAACGAAATTGGAATTCCTTTTTCATAATAATTATTCATGACATTATCCTTTTTTTAACGTTTCCTTGGCAACATCATTAACCCGAGAAACGCAAAGTCTAAATGTCATGACTTTAATTATTGATCTGATATGAGTACTTTGTTATGTCAAATAGAACAATAATTTGCATGTGAAATGTGTGTTGATGAATGTTAATACAATGATCGAAAACGAGGATAGGTCATCTGTGATTAGATTGTTAGCCGAACAAGCTGAAGGGAGGTTAATCCCCGAGAATTCCAAGGAAGCGTATCTAAAGGAATACGAAAAATTTACGAAATAGATGGTCACAACCAACCAGACGGTGATCGATGAAACGTTAATGCTTGCGTATATAAACAAAATGGTAGGTAGCAATTTATTATTGAAAATAGCAATCATTTAACGAAGTTTCATTATAGTCAAGTCTTTCCAAGTCGTCATCATTGTGGTGCATTCACTCCAAACTGCAAACGATGCTGCGAATCAAAGACGGGGTGAACATTGCTTCTTTTCATAAACTACATGCTTTTATGAAAAGTACAAACAAATGACATGAGCCTAAAAAGTCTTGGGTGTTTACAGAAGAGGAACTATGCAAATTTTTCGTAACAGCACCTGATGATACCTTTTTATTTTTGTAGGTTTGTACTGAATTGACAGTTTTCACAAAATGTTGACAGTATAATATTTTTTATTGTTACCAAGGTGATTTTATAGAGCACATGTGCTTTAATCGGCCTTTTAAGCACGCTTTTGCGTTTTTTTTATCAGCGATTATGATGCAGGTATAATAAAAAAGCTATAAATACTTGCCACCAATTCAAATCACCTACAATTACGTCAGAAAAAAACTGTTTGCTAAAACTAAATGGTGAATTTAAAATAGTATTATGTTGTTTAAAACGTATCATAGAAAAAGGTGGAAGTTATCAAAAAAATAGCAGTTAAAAAATGAACGCTTACTTAAGGGCTTCAACAATCAATAACTTTTCCACAATGAACCAAAGAGAAGAATGTTTTTTCAAAATAATAGATTTTGTAAAAAATGGTACACATACCACTACAGATCCTCAATAAGTCTCCAGTAACCAGTCCGAGGTATTTGGCCTTTTTGACTTGCTTTGTGGACTACCTTCCAGTAAATTTAGAATTTCGGTATGTATAGTTTGCCAAATTTAGCGACTAGTGAGTGATTTTTTCAAGAATAATAAAAATGTCTTTTCAATGCAGTGATTTATGACCAAAAACGATTTATAAAAGGAGGTTGTCTGTTTGCATATTATGTGGGTCGTTCCAAGTAATCAATATAACTAGTGTTAGACTCCGTTTCACCTAAGAAGAAGCCACGTGAAGTTGCAGTCGTATGTGCGATCTTGTTGTCAAAATCAGCGCCATATTGTAAAGTTGGAATTTGACTTCAAAACAGTAGAGTGACGTTTCCATCTTTTTTAGGATAACACAAAATTAGAATCTGTCAGCCTTGACAGAGGATAATGTTTCCTTCAACACCAACAAATTTTTTTTAGGAGGCATGGTTTTAGATGAAATAAAACACACAACGCTAACATACAGGGTGGGGCACTATGAACGAACTATTCTCTGGCGTCTTAACGGCAAATATAATTAGAAAAAATGAGACGTAGAATTAAGTAGATTACGTAGGACTATAATTTAAAAATATTTTGAAGTATACAGGGTGCTCAAAAAAAGCGTGCTGTATCAAAGTTAGGTTCCTTTAAATGGAACACTCTATATTTTATAACGTTTTTGAATTGTACTATTGAAAATAAGGTAAGTTCATAAACATTTCCCTATACCTATCTAGTTCAGTTTCCAGGATAAATCGACTTTACATAATTTGTAGACCCTCCGAAAAAATACAATAACTTCAAAATAAAAACGAATAACCACATTTGCTTTACACCATCTCAATAGAAGCTTTCAACACTCTGTTTCCAATATTTACTGGTATGCTATCATATATAGGGTGTTTTTAATACGACAGTATAACACTAATCATTTAATACACAAATTTCTGGCTTAATTTAAATGGAACACCCTGTATCTGTTGGGTCTGTTAAACGTGGGAATTTATTCCCTTCCAGTTGGTATTAGGGTTGCCTATATCTAGCTCCGGTAGTTCTCGAGAAATTTTAAATTTGTTTTTTAATATTCAATTATTTGCTGACATCTAGTTACCTATGACATGATACTCCGATGGAAAGTTTTCAAAAATTAAAAATTTGTTTTTTGGACAGTTAGTGTTTTGTTGTATAATTTATTATTGATAAATTAATAGTCTCTTAAATCAGAATTTTATTAAGGGTAAGTACACTATTTTTGTGCATAGAGATACAATAAGCTTTAAAATTATAAAAAAATAACTAGGTACAAAAAATTCAAAGAAGGTGTTCAAAGTGACGCCCATCTTGTTGGATACAAATTTGAACCCTTTTTTAAAAAATTTATCCTGGAAACTGAACTAGATAGGTATAGGGAAATGTTAATGAGCTTACATTATTTTTGATAGTACAATTCAAAAATGTGATAAAATACAGGGTGTTCCATTTAATGGAACCTAAGTTTGATACGGCCCAAGTTATCTACTCAAGTCCACGTCTTATTTTTTCTAATTTTATTTGCCGTTAAGACGCCAGAGAATAGTTCGTTCATAGTGCCCCACCCTGTATAAACTAAAAAATAAAAAATATTCGACAGTAAATGATTGCTTCAAACACAGCCTCAAATATAAATAATAAAATTGCTGTCGGCATGAATTATCGTCTGTAACGCCAATGGCATAAGACGGTCGTTACGAGGCGACATAGAAAAACAAGACCGATTTTGGTTTCTGCGCAAGTCAGTTGGCAAACTTCACGTGACTTCTTCTTGTGTGAAACGGAGTCTATCTTATTTTCAAGGAATTAATCAACAAACACTTGATTTATTTACATATTAGCAATATTATTTAATCACAGTAAAACGTCAAGGAATTTAAAGACCCAGAACCAGATTCTTAGTAGTGTATATGCAGTGGAATTATTCAAAGAATTCAAATTTATTACTGCGGCATATTCTCTTCGTAACTTCCAACAAATAACTTCATGTTCATCGATTACAAAATGTACTAAATTTACACGCAAGTGTGTATTAGGTACATTGCTTATTAAAATAATCAATACAAAATAGGTCATCAACTCTAAAGCAGCGTCCACATTATGTCGAATGGTGTCGATCGACAATGCCTTTTCTATTGTAAATCTGCGTCCACATTATGGATCGACAATGTCGGGCGACCATCCACACAAGATCGGCATTGTCGATCGACAAGGCTTAATGCATATTTTCGAAATAGTGTTAGCCAGTCGAAACCGGTGGTTTTTCCGTTGGTAGAGAATAAAAAAATGAAAAATTTTGATGGTATATCAGTGACGTAGCGTGGGTTTTCCTCGCCTGATAAAATACCACTGCTTTTTAAGGGACATTACATATATCGAAAGAAATGGCGTAATAAACACGCAGGAAGTTGAGAAAATAAGAAGTGTTAATGTTTATTTAATTGGATAAATAATTAACTTGCTGTCGCTTGTTAGCTCGTTCGCGTTCAAGACAACTCGATGTCGCCGCACCGGTTGTCCAGGCACTAGCCTCCTTCCTGTTGCACCCTTGCGGTTTCGTTTGGAAAGTTATATTGCAGGCGTGATTTGGACTTAATTTCTTCTTATATCCAATTGAAAAAATCATGGCGCTTGACAGAACTTTTTGTAAAGGTACTTCCCGGAACCATGCTCCCTGCTGCGCTCCCCTCGCTGCGCCACTGGCATGCAGCTAAAATATAAATTAACTTAGGTTAGGTGAGTGGGTCTATAAGGTCCTCCACTGCCACTCGCAAGAGTCTATTGTGTCTCACACGCATTCAGATTTCATCAAACAAATTCAGCTTCTTAACAACGCCGATTCGTTTGTTTGGTGTATGATATTTCAGGTCCGAGGGCGAGAGAGGGAGACCCTGCCAAACCCTGCCTGATTCGAGCCGCGGCGGGGCAGGCACAAATATGCTCTGCTGTTTCATCATCTTCCAGACAAAGACGACAAGTCGGATCTTCCGACAGTCCAAGTTTTAGTATATGATGGTTCAGAAGACAGTGGCCTGTTAGGCAACGTAGGTCATGGCTGCTATAGTATAACATTTGTTTGGAGACATTCTTCGAAGGATGTAAAAAGACCTATGAATGAACCAATCCTGGTAAATTATGCCAGAAGTCTAAAGCGCTTTTTGCTGTCCATCAGGTATTTAGTGTTCGTTTGGCAAAAAATATTGCGATGCCAATTGTAGGTTCTAGTCCGATAGAAACACGTCCGGCACCCTCCCTTGCAAGAGTCTCGTCTCCTATTGTTCTCCTATTGCGGAGAGTCTTTTTTGGCAGTCTAAAACCAATTTCGACGTAATACGGTGAGAGCTGAGTGCTTTCAAAGCCGCTTGGCTGTCCGAGAAAACTTTTATTGTTTTATGTATGAGATTGGCTTGCTCCACTCTCTCCACACACGAAACAATGGCGTAAATTTACGCCTAAAATACGGTTGCATAGGATCCTAGAAAGGCTGAAATTTTTGTTCTAGGTCTGCGCCCGTATACACCTGCACCAGAGCCTGGGGGTGTTTTTCAGCCGTCTGTGTACCAACAGCTGTCTGGTCTTAATAGTTCATCCTTACGGAGGATCCATTCAGCTATATTTGGAATTAGAACGGTATAAGGCAGGTCGTAGTTTACTGTTGGAGTCATTATGTCAGAGGTCATTGCCAGAATACTGTGACTTTCAGTGTCGTCTAGCATTCTGCTTCGTTCTGTATAAGCCTGATTTGTGCATGTGGAAAATTAAGTTAGTATTTTAGTATACCTAAAGTTGAAAAATTCAAGCCGAATATAAGTGTGGTAATAAATGGGTAACAATTGTTTTATTTATAATGCCTGTAATTTAATGCGACTCTTGCATTGTGATATCTAATTTGAAGCCTGATTTGTGCATGTGGAAAATTAAGTTAGTATTTTAGTATACCTAAAGTTGAAAAATTCAAGCCGAATATAAGTGTGGTAATAATTGGTAACAATTGTTTTATTTATAATGCCTGTAATTTAATGCGACTCTTGCATTGTGATATCTGGTTCAAGCTTAGTCACTCGAAATTTGAGTTGATTGTAAAACGGAACGCATGTTCGAGTGCAGTTCAGCCACAGATTTTATACTCTGTGGTTCAGCTGAAACTGCCAACGCTCTATAGGGAAGAGCCCTATTTTAACAATCAATTAAGCAGAATAAATAATCACTTTAAAACGATATTTGTAGTAGATAGTTGATAAATTAAATTACATAATAACATAGGTATTAATTTATAATAGAACGATCTGTCGGATGTAATTTTAGTCTGAACATTATTCCGCTTAAAATTGTTAAAGTTCACAAACGTTTAATAGTATTATGCTTTAATGTATATTTATTAAAGGGGTTTATTCCACACCATTAACTATTGATTTTTTTATTAATAAAAGTACATGAAACTTTGATGGAAAATTACCATAAGCACCTAAAACAAAACGAAAACATCACTGAAAATTGGTAAGTTGATACGGCAGGCACGATGACGCGCAATATTGCAACGTTCTGCAATATTGCAATACTTGGGTATATGACAGGTCTACCAACTGATACGTTGACACTGACAGTCGTCCTGAGGATAAACAATCATTTAGATAGATTTTAGCTTTGTAATTTGGTTATTTTGTATTGATTTAATGACCCTTATCATAACAAACTTTCAGATATAGCTTTTAAAATTCCTAGGGAAACACTATCAAAACAACTATTAAAAGCTACGTTTTGAGTAAAGAGCGCTTGTTTATCATCAGATTCATCAAGGCGACTGTCGCACGACGTCACGTGGACTAGCCCTATAGGTAGATTTCTCAGTTATTCGATACAGATCTCCACTCCACTGACAGGCAGAAAATCGAAAGCTACTACACGACTTTAACCTTCTACTAAAACATAACCACAGTATAGGAACGAACCAGTATGTTATCTCATGACGTTACACTGCCGAGCTCTCCGTGACCTACAACGTCGTTCGGATGAGTATCTCATCCGGCGGCCAGTGCTGTGCTGCGATCTAACTAAAGTGCCAGTGGTGAATTTGCGAATCGAATTACATATTTGTCCACGACCACCTAATAATAAGTCAATATTTTACCTCCTAACTAAAGGTAAGTATATGGTACCCATATATCAACTGTGAATTATGGTTCATAATACACTGTAGTGTATTATGGTTCATAATTCACGACTAGAGATGGGGGTACAATATGGAATAAACTATTAAATCTGTGTATTTTGTTCAGGAAATTTGTTTCTGACATATATCGTATCTATAAAATATAATATAATTTTTAGTATTGATACTTTTCATAACGATATTTTCTAATATTAAGTATTTCAAAACAATATATTTATAACGGTACGTTGTATTGATACTTTCTACAGTATCGCCCATCTCTATATATGTCAAATTATTTGAAGTAGCTGCCACAACATTTTGAGGTTAGTAATATGCCAAATCGCTACTGACTTTTATTTATTAATAAATAAATTAAGTATAGACAAAGTATAGTATTCTACTCGCAATTTATGGCCATAATTCACTTGGGTGACTTGCGCCCCTCGACTGCGGCTCGTGACGCAAACGTCACCCATCGTGAATTATGGCTATCATAAATTGCTCGTTTAATAATATACTATTATTACAGCTTATATTTTTACGGGTTTTCGGTATTATTTTTATAGTTTATAAGCATTTTTTTGCAATGAATACCATTAAAAAGAAGAAAACGGGTATTGTGTGTGTAGTTCGTGGATGTAACAATAAATATTATAATTGTGTTGGAAAATTATACCTTTTTCCAAAGGATTCAGAAAGGTGAGAAACTGTTAGTATAATACTCTATTATTTGATCTTCATATTACATTTATGAGCCTTAGTTTCATGCATTGATGTAATCTGTTGTTTTTGTTTCAAAGCTGAAGTTTGACTCGAAGCATGCGATAGGCCTGACTTGATGCCAAAACTATAAACTATACAATAGTAGTCATAGTTTATGTGATGCTCATTTTTAACCAGACATGATTATGCAACCTCATAAAAGAAAATTTCTTTAAAAAAAGGCTATTCCAACAATATTCCTTTCATCAAATACTGCAATACCTGAAGACTTTCAGACAAATGATTTATTGGAAACGAATTTTGTTCGCTACTTTTGTGGTTATTTAATTGGAACATGTTCGGAAATTCATACATGCAGCGTATGTGAGACGTACTCACAAGCGTATCAGAGTTGAGACGATTCGTCTTTATACTGTTACCTTAGAGCTTATGAAAATACGAATAAGGATACTTTTGGAAACTTGAATATGCCGCATGAAAATTTTGTACAATACATCTCATTATTAGAAACATTTTTCCAAATGACTTTTGAGAAAATTGCTACGGAAGATAATATTGTTGAAACACTCATAAATATTAGTCAAACAACAGAGTTTGTACATCCTTGTGTTGATTTCAGGGTACGACTATATTACACATTAAAATTTATCAATAAAAATTTTAAAAATCATGACAAAATGAAAATTGTAATATGGAAAAACCAATAAATATTTGGTATAAGACTATTGTTTTATTCACTCATCAGTGTACTGTTCTACAATATTTAAGAAAAAACATTTAACACGTTCAAGTCATTTTAAAACTTATGACACCTACGCCTATGGTAAAATGAATCGTAAAGCGATCCGTTCAAGGTCATCAATAGCTCTGGCAATTTATGAATGAAATTTATAAGAGTTATACTACTGGTTCGTTCTTATACTGAGACACAACTATACCAAGAAAAATGTCTCATATCATTACATCGCTTATCGCTTAATCGCGTCCTGTGTGAACATACACTAAAGTTAAGCGCGAATAGCTGTAAGGCTTAAGAGCGTTTTCAGACGAGACATTTTGTGGCCGGCTACTAGTGTCTGAAAAGAAGCTCGCGGCTAAAAATACATCAATATAAATAGACGCATTCACACGAGACACAGATAAGGAATAATGTATTTTTAGCCGCGCGATTCTTTTCAGACACTAGTAGCCGGCCACAAAGTGTCTCGTCTGAAAGCGCTATAAGCTACAAAAATGTTTAATGTGCCGAGATCTACTTTGCAACGTTCTGTGAAAAAATGTGTACCAAGTACATCCAATTAATAAAGCTAGATCATGAGTCTTTTTTAGGGAATGACTTAGGGCCGGTTGTACAATTGTAGCCTAGTGAAGGTTCAAGTGTGAACTCAGGTTCAGCGTCAGATTGCTGTTGTACAAAGTTGGCTCACGGTTGAGCTTCATTTAAACCTTAAACTTAGTAAAGCTTCCAAGAGAGCAGGATTAATGTAAGCTTTAGCACGGAACATAAATTGTTATCATGTTCCGTGGCTTAAATGTGAATGAATTGTATGCGAACATAACCTGTACTTAATTTAATAATCAATTAAAAGTTTGTCAAAGTTAATTATGGATATTTTAACCGATGATAAGGATTTTTTGGAACTTATTGGAATCGTACAACACCCGAGAATACCTCGGGTGTATAGAGGGCGTATGAATCACTTTGAATGTTGGAGAGATCATGAGTTTATTCAAAGATTTCGTCTTTCTAAAGAAACCGTTCGCTTTGTGACAGATTGTATATCAGAGGAAATTTCTTGTAAAACTAATAGGTAGCAAATATGACATAAGTTAGGTTATTTGACAAACATATTGTGAAACATTTACTTCATACGCATGCGTCAGTTCGAAAGAAGTTCTACCAACACTTGCAAATATAGGTTTAGTAGAGCTGCTACTGTACCATGTTTGTACAACAGGCTTAGGGTTGAGCTAAGCTTATATCTTAAGCTCAGCTCAGTTGAGCTCAATTTTAAGCTTCAAATGTACAACCGGGCCTTAAAGACCAAGTTAGATTGTTATATATTCGAAATAAGCTAAATTTCCTGGACTATATTTGCATGCTTACCTCTACTATTTATTTTGACTTTATGAAATACAGTTAAAGAATAACGGGTTTTCATAGGTACGCCTGTGGGCTATTACACTGACTCCTAAAATGTTTCTCAATAATAATTATGTACAGATTAGTTGAGATTGTTGAGTAAAGTCGACAAAAGAAGGAAAACGATATTATAATAACCATTATTAAACAAATATACGTCACGGTGACGAATAGCTTAATAATGGAGACGTAAACGTTGGTTCATGCAGAGAATGAAGAAGTAATTGTTTTCTGGGTATTTGTCAATGACCAGTTACGCTTCTTAATCTAATAATTTCTCTCGTTTCACTACCCTATCTTTTTGGCATTATAGAGGTTGTCTTTTATAATTATTAGTTTGGTTTCTATATAATTTAGAATTTCGTCTACAATACTATAGTCTATTTTTTATTAATGAGAGAGTATTAAAATAATAAAGCATTCCTAATCCATAGGCGTATCATATATTTTAGTGGACAGTTAAAATATTTTTTGAAGCTATACCTCGAGTATTTTCGTATGAAATAACTTTTGTTTAAATATAATAAATATATCGGGAGTACGCTGATATTTTCACCTAATTAAACTGCTTATGACTTCCATGCAGCTGATGGTAAAAAAGTGCAATTTTTTCTAAAATGTTCAATTTTTCCACAGGGTGTGTTAAGAACATTGTGTCATACTTGTTATATATGGGCTTAAGCTTTGACTTTTAAACAACGTTACGTTCATAAATAATAATTTTAATCTAAAAATTCACCAGTATAAGTAGAGCTACTTGTAACAAATCCAAATCACAATCGGAATCAGAAGATGAGCTGTCGCAACAAATATTTACAATAAGTGGCTCGATCATTTCATCAGTAATATTGTCCAACCTCCACATTATCTCTTCTTTAATTGTATGATCTACTGTATTTTCCCAGATTTCATGCTTCACATTATTTACAGCCACCAAAATCAACTGTTCAATATCACTAATTTTGAAACGTCTCCCTTTATCTGTGCCCAAACCCGTTCAATCGGGCTTAGATCGCAATGATATAGTGGTGATCTAACCCCTCGTCATCTCCCAAAAAAATACAGTTCTTTCCTCACAAAACTGGGATGGAACTTATGAATTTAGCCAATTCCGTAAATCTTTTTTAACCACTTGGTTGTGGACAATTTTTACAAAAGTAAAGTAATAACTTGCAATATCCAATACTATTAGGTATACAGTTCTGAGGATGAAGATCTATCATCTGTTCGAAACATTCCTTTCATGGTGGCAACGAACATTAACAAGACAAGAAGGGTCACTCTCCGTCGGAACTTTCATGTCCAGCTTACACAAGCGCGCCGACGATTTCGACAAATTCCTGGAGCCGTGCACGTGCTCGTGCTTATACGAGGTTGATGCAAACCGCTAGCGATTAAAAAGAATAAACGTTCACTTACCAGGGTGATTCAAAAACATCTAGCAATAATTGTTATTGTAACCTATTAAGCTTAGTGGGAATTAAAATAAAAAAGGGAATATCGTCAGGATATTTAATTGGTGAATCTAAACATAATTATAAAAAGAACTGGTAGCAAAAATGAAAGTTACTTCAAAAAGTAATAATGTAGTAAGCTACAGATGAGACAATTAGGTATAAAAATTAACAATAAAATGTTTGCAAATGCCAAATTAAATAGGTATTCTAATATAAAATGTATACAGGTCATTACATAACAGGTTGTTTCAAATCGACGCCATCAAAGAGTACCAATTTACCTAACAGTAAAATACGGGTACTGGGAAAAATAATTATCGCGATTCGAAAATTGTTAGAATCGATACACGAACCATCCAAAACCAAAGGCGTTTAACCAAATGAGTTAAAATCTATGAATTTTGAAAGTCTTTCATATTGAATATGCCGGTTTTCAAAGATGTTTTAAGATATTTAATTTTATGTCAGGTTTCATTGATTGTTTCGAAGAATATCTATTTTTTATATCCCGGTTCGCAAATTTAATTGTAAAATAAATCCGCAGCCTTATAAATAGGTTTAAAAAATATTTATGAGGAAACTCTTCACAAGGATGTGTAAACAGTAAATTTTCATATAATTTTCTAAGGGTCGCTACAACGTTCTCGTGACAACTAATTTTATTAAAATTTTTAACACATATTCTACAATATTACTAGGAGGTACATTCAGACCTCCATAGTTTTTAGTAGTCGAATATGCTTTATGTTCTAATAATACAGCCGCTTCTTTTGGTAATGTCTTTTCATCATTATACTTTGTGCAAGCACTACAAGAGTGTTGCAGCAAACATTTCATTAAAGATAGCCAGAAATGTAAACTATAGCATTGCCATCCGTACTTGAAAGATTTCTATAGTCGCATGTGAAAACTGTTAAAGAGCTATTATTGGTCAATATAAGTACATCGATATTTTTATATTCTTCTAGCATATCAGGAGTTACATTGAGCAAAACTGTATTAATATCTTTAATACAATTAACAACCTCATTAAAATATTTTAGAGAAAATAATTTCTTGAATGCCCTACAAAATTGAATTAAGGTTGGATTTCTCGAGTTTCCGCAACAATTTCTTACCAGACCAAAAAATTTTCAATGCAATCCTGATTAAGGTTCCTTGTTAAAAGAAATGAATAATTCCTGTATTTTAAGGTTTCCCATAAAGACAGAGCAGAGGTAATAGTAACTTTCCAGCCATTTATAAAGGGAATAGTATTGTTTATACATTTTTCCACGTATGTTACCTTTCCATCATTCTGTTTGCAGAATCAAACACAAAGCACGTAAATGTTTATTTTACTTCTAAAGGAAAATTCGCTCACTCAAAAAGACAACTGGTATATTTCTTTATATATCCCTACGACGGACAACCTGTTTATGCATATCGCGCGTAGGAGACTTACGGTGCTCTATACACAGTAGCATCCGATATTCGAGGGAGATAGGCATAACGAGGGGATGAGCTTAGAGTGATCCTTCTTGTCTTGTTAATGTTCGTTGATGGTGGTCACCGATACTAGTAAATTCAAATAAAATTTCAAACCTTTATTGGAAAATAGGTACTTATTGAAAATAATCTTATGATGCGGCTATGTAATCTTTTATACATAGGGCTTTTTGACAGTCCAAACCTTTTTCTATTGTTCTGTAGGTACAGCTTTTAGTTATAAAATACCAATAAAAGACCGAAAACTTGTATTGTTTGGTATAATTGGTAGCTTTTTCTAGTATTTATAGCTTCTGATTATACTCTGTGGAGATCGCTATTAACTTATTATAGAACTTGAATTAATATTTTTTTGTTGATCCGAAAAGACTACTTAATAACTAATATATTATTATCTTATTGGTTCACCAGATTACGGATCTGCGTCGCTAAATAGGATTGAAATATACAATAATATGAAATGGAGTGGGTAAGGATTTACAACTATAGTGTTGAATACTATGGAATGGAATTGGTCCATGTCGCAAGCCAGTTACCTACCAGCCGTAAATAGTAACTGAAAGCACTGTGTACCCTTGGCGTGGATTTTATACAAGGATTTTTAACAGATGACACTCTCGAACATATACTTAAATAAAATTATTTGCGCTTGAATCCAAATATACAAAACCTGTTGTTTTTTTTTATTTTAATTTACTGTATTTTAACGTAACATTGAAATAAAAGCGTTATACCATCTCCGAGTAGCTTCTACATGCGATTAACGTCACTAGTTTTTCTACACAGAGTGTTCAGGAATTTTATAACCCAACGGAAAATAAAAAAAAACGGTTAGGTCATATAAGCTCAGTAAATAAATACCCTTCATAGAGAGTCGTCCAGTTTCCAACTAATCCTAATCGTCCTAATGTTTGGGGTTAGTACGTCATAGCACCGCCCATTTGTTTGGAGCAATTGGGCGAAGTAGAATTCAATGAGACCTCTGGCGGGAAAAATTGTAACTGTCGCAACGAGTAAAATAATTAGTTTTGCATTGTTTTTGTATTATATGCAATTCAACGTAATTACCGTAAATTCGTACTTTATTTGTTTAATTTTGTGTAAGTGACAAGTTTAAAATGGTGTTTTTCTATTTATCTCAACTGTCATCAATTCTGAAGTAATATTCTCATATAATCAGAGATATTATGGAAGAGATTATGTTATTCTATTTTTTGTTTTCATTGCAGATCAAAGAGAAAATAAGTCGGTATTGGAGATTCAAATACTTACTCAATACAAACCTACCTTCCCTGCAACTTTTGTAGATATAATTTTATCAAAAATAAAATAAAAACACGAAATCAGACCTAAAACTAAACAGTTAATTGAACGCTTGTTGTACTTTTCACAAATATCAACCATACCTATTACTCCAAAAATAAAAATATTAGGCGTCAAAATTTAGTTTAACAACACAAAATACTAAAGCACAATCAAAGAAAAAGCAAAAGTTTTGTAAAACGTACACTGAAAATAACTAAAACAGCAAAATAAAACCACTTAACTATCAAAGGGCTTATACGGCAGCTGATTTGTTTTACTCGTTGCTAAGATGACATTGACATTTCAGAGCGCCATCTATCGAATTCTACTTTTCCCAATTAACAGTTAGACACTTTTGAATTAATGTATGTATGTATGTAAAAGTATAATTGTGATGGACAATGCATTTTAACATAGCCGTCAATTGAATACAGAACCGAATAACAACATCAGTTAACAGGAAATTCAAGGGTATGTGTTAAAAATGACCTGTATTTTGAAGAATAGTACAAAAAAACCTGTAAAATACTAAAAAACTAAAATTAAAGTGTCAAATCATTCAATTTGCAGATATTGTACAGTTTTATGCGTATCCTGAAAGTTTAAAAATTCAAAAAGCCCGCGTCTTAAGTGATAGTCCATAACTGATGCCAAGGTAGGCGCTAGTGGTAACTTTGTGCCGCAGAAAGCTACACGTTTTTCAGCATGGGTCGCACGAGCATAGATTAAATACATACCAGCATATTCTTCATTGAAATTAGAATATTTTTATGAAAAATTTTAACTTTTTTACGCAATAACAATAATTCTTTAACTTCAATCATCAACTGATTTCAATAATCTCATTTAGTTTTAATCCGATTACTACAAAGTGCCACTAAAAGAATCGGCATAAATTATTCATATTTGCTTAAATCCCACCCTGTATATAACAATCCACTTCACACACACACAACAGAACAATGTACAAAGTGCATAATAAGCATACACACCTCGTTTATTTATTTGTTCTTGCTATTAATTCACTGAGATGTGCAATCGTAATTGTACATAATTGTATCTTAACTATGTAATTGTTACTTTTTATTCGAGTGCGTTGTTCAAGTTTGTTAACACTTTAAACAGAGGCGACTCTGTGTCTTAAGGGTGTATTTTATTTAATTGCGGCCAGTTGAATCGTGAACAGGTAGATTGCAAGGTATTATTTGATTCAGTAGGGAGAAGTTACTTCTGTTATTCTGATGATAATATTTTTAATATCAAAATAATTATGAAAATAATTTAGAATTTTCATGATTGCCATGATTGACTTTGACATTACTTGAAAATCATCATCTGTCAGTGTCACGCTTCTCCCTATTACGGCTCCATAATAGTTTTCTTGCGATTTATTTATAACAAATTATTATTGGAACTCCTTTGACTTCAGGAATTATCTTTTATAATTCTTCAGGGTGTACGTTCAATTTAAATATAACAAATAATAAGTAGATTTGTTTTATATGTGCTGTTCACTTTGTCATAATAAAATGCAATGAAATATACCTCAGTTTCTTATAATCTGAATTCTGAGCAGTTGGCGATAAAATTTTGTATGCACCACGTCAGTAAAGTGTCTTTATCGGACTCGCCTGTTAATCGCCTCGCTTCGCTCGTATCAATCACTTTACTGCCTTGGTACATAAATAACTATTATAGTTTTCCTATTAGCTGGAATCAGATTCAAGCACAAAAATAATGAGTTCCATTTATCATTCTAATCCAAATGTTTGAGTTTTTTTATCAGAAGCAATTAGTGTCATTTCATATGATAACTGTCATTGTCATGCACTAAGTATGCACCTTATGGGCTTTTCGACCAAAAGTCGTCACTGCTAGCGTTCTAGACTCTCAACAAACTCGCGCACGTATGTGTAAGCACCGACCAGTTGGCGATACGCTGACGACCAGTTGGCGATACGCTAACGACCAGTGGGTGACACGAAAACGACGGTAGCCGAAATCAGTGAGAAAAAGGAGTTGCAAACCGCTTGTGTATGTCAACAGTAGTGTAAAGTCGACGAGAACTCGTTTTTTATCGAAAAAAAGTGTTTGTGGATGTTAGGTTAGGTTAGGTTGAAAATTCTCCAAGGAAATTGTTAATTTTGTGTAAGTAGTACAATGATGAATCCGACATTTATATCGTTAAAAAGAGAATAAAAATGTACGACCTACGGAGAAGTCGGGTGCAAGTACTTATGTCCTCTTTGTACCAAGTCGAAGTTATTTTTTGGATTCATTCTTTTCCACAACGTTAGTTACCATGTTCGTTTTGTTTAAACATTTTATCCTTTCTCTTCGGCGAATCGCCACTACTAAAGTGCATAACCATCCAAGATGCTTGCAGCAACGACAGCTGCCAACACTCCGAAAAAGTAGGATGTTTGTGGGGAGCATTGGAAATTTATTATTATCTCTCTATTATTTCTTAGTGAAATATCGTTGAGTGAAAAAATATATATTTTTTCACTCAACGGAAATATAAAGTACATTTTACTATATTTTGTTGACTTGGTATGTCTCAAGGATTTAATAATGAAAGTTTATAAATTCTATGCAGTCAACAGTGACAGATGTGCAGTCAGTAAAATTTAGATGATAAAACTAAATATTATTTCACCAGTACCAGTCCTTTTCGAGTATATAATAAGATGCTATTGTTATCGTATTAATGACTACTACTGTGGGCTTTTCGCTTTTCTTTTGAATCAATCATGTTGGTGTTAAGTTAAAACGAAATATCTTGGGATGGAGTATACATTATTTATAAATTACGCAGCCTACAAGAACTACCGTTAGTTGGTAAATATTATGTAAGAATTATATGTGCAAATAATAGATGACCATGTAGTTATTAGTAGGTACACAATTTACGAAAAACTAACACAATACAAGTAAACGTGAATTCGACCTTCACTGTTACCTGCTTACATCTTTTTAATTCTTTTTTCAAATAGTATCGTCTAGGATGAGCACAAATATGAGAAAAACTTTAAGTAAATAAACATTTCTATTTTCCAATTATATTCGATCATCTTTTGTTTATATACGATTATTGAAGATATTCTAAGTTATTATCATCCTTCTTATTGAATTTCATGCCATATGTGTGTATTAGGTGATATTCACCGAGGCCCAAGAAATCTAGTGTGTCCTCTATCTTCTATCCAGTTCCTGAGGTGAGTCTCAGAGACAAGTAGTTCCCTTAGACCTATTTCCTATTTTCCGATGGAATTTTAGAATGTCTGCAGGCTTTAGGTCCAGGTAAGTGTCCCTCTTCTATCCAGTGGTCTCCAGATTGTGCCAAGATTCTGTATCGCTATGCAATCCGCAGTTATATGAATGTAGTTTTCTTCTCCCACAGAATTTACATAATTCATGTATCGCTAGCTTGAACTAACTCAGATGTCATTCAGGCGACAATGTCCTGTAAAGACATCTATCATACCTATTAGTGAAGTATTACTCTCCAAGCTATATAGCTTTCCAGTAGTATTTTCAATTGGACTTTTGTCAGATCTTCTGATCTATTTCTTGCAATAGCTGATACAGAAAACGGCTATGGCCCCCAAAAGGGTATTTCAGCCCCTTTCATGCATAAAAGACCATTACAGAATGACGTCACTGACAGGTCGTACATATTGTTCTGGATCCTCATATCATATTCTATCTTTTTTTCGATTTCTGGCTGTTTTAATCAAGCTAGGTCTATGTGCGCTTGAATATATTGCTCTTGAAACACATAGCTTCTCTGTTGATTGCTTTTTTCGTCGTCTAACATTTTAATTATTATATGATTCAAATCAGAGACTGCGCTATGTGTTATTTGTAAAGTTTTCATTATTTAAATGAAACAAAGGTATGGTTGAAATAATACCCTTCTTGGTGTGCGTCATCGATTGTTAATGTCTTTCTAACACATTACGTAGGAAGAAATGGAAAAAAGGCAGGTCTGTGATTAATCCTAATCAAAATATCACAATAATGAACCGTTTAAATGTATTACAAACGTGAACCCTAATATTTGACTTACAAAAATTTGATTGGTTGATGTTTAGATTACGCTCAAGCTCAACCTATCAAACGAGTCTTACGTCTTTTTCTACTGTCACACTGACAGTTCTTGACAGGTCTGTAGTTTGTTGTTTACGGTCAATTGTTATTTATGAAAAATGAATATTAATCTTATTGTTTTATTTATATGAATAATACAAAAATATGCATGAATACACGGAAAAACATCAGTATTTTGAAAGTTCTCAAGTATTTTCAGTTAGAAAAAGAAGCTGGTAATTATTAAATGCATAGCCTTTTCGAATTTGGCTAAATACAATCCTGATGATCTTATTTATCAAATTTAAGGTTAGCTATATGTCAAAATAGCAAATAAAATAAACGACGTGCCGAAAACCCGGATATACGTCACAATCGATGACGCACACCAAGAAGGGTATTAGTTTAACTATACATTGACATTGTTGTCTGTCTTACAAGCAATTGACTCACACCACATGTCAAAACACAAAAACTTCAACTCCAACTGATCGGAGGACCTATCATCACAATATAGCCGACCTGTCAAAGTAAGGTGTTTTCGAGTAGTCCATAAGCATTTTTCTTAACTTCACTCTTGATTCCTGGAATGAACTCTGTACCCATATTAATTAGAAAAAAGTGTTTATAGAATGTGAAAACCCAGGAGCAATAATATGTCTTCTATATTAAAGTGACACACACGATATAACAAATCTCACATTCCTCGTGACAAAAACAGATTTATTACTGAAATGTCTCCCACAAACAAATTGTTTCCATTAACAAAAATGTGAGCATAGTACAATGTACATATTCTGTGTGCAGTGATGTATGCATTTCTTGTGGTAATTTATCTATCACAGCACGGAATTCGATTCACAATTCGCTGCGTTTATGTTCACATGAACTTCAACAAAGAATGTTTTATCGACAAATTGAAAAGGCATTCAGTGATATTTCTTTTTGTTTTAGTAGCTACTAGTTATTCGTGAAATAGAAGGGAGAGGCGAAACAGTATAAACAATGAAAACTTACAATTGTAACTCTAGAAAAAGTATAATAGTTCCGTTAACAAAACAGAGTCTTTGTTTTTCTGATGATTTTGATGAATTGAGTTATTATAAACTTCGTGATATTCTAATAATTCCTGTTGCTAGATGTAGATATGTTGTACTTGATACTGTTGTTCGTTTTTAGAGTTCATTGGTGATATTTGCTGGTATGGAAATAAATAGATGGTAGATCGTTGACGAAGCTTCATTATTACTATTTTTCTTCCTGTAGGAAATGTCTTGAGCTCTCCTTTAATGTGAAAACAATGTTAAGGTTAACGTGAAACTATTTCACGTACTGTTGGCCAGAAAAAATACAGAGATAGCGGTGTATATTTTTTATTATTTTAGTCTAGCTTGACAACTTTTCACAACACACGTTTTTACCATTATTATAAATAAGTTTATAAATTTTATAAATGTAAACTTTTCTATAGACGGAGATTTTGTTAGGTTAACTTGGTCGGCATAGCATACTCTGTCTTTTAACCAATTCGCTACTCTCGCGCCATCTACTATTTAACGCTTACCGCTGCTGGATACTTTTTCGACATTCTGTTCTCCTTACCATGCTCCGTGCTCCATTGCTCAATTTCAGTCATTTTTGACACCTTATGAAAGAATGACAATTAATAGTTTTAATATTAAATTATGACAGCGGTAGAGATAACCAAAATTTTTGAATGCACTAGGTAATTTGATTTATTTTCAGTAGTAATAACCCTAGGGTCTTGATAATACCGAAATAATATTGTCAAGCTTGTTGCTTGATAGTAGCCCAAGGCCGCAGGCCGAGTGCTATTATCTTTGAGCCGCTTGAAACTTTCTCTGTGACAAAATTTTGAGTATTTATTAAGACCCGAGGAGTATTCCATAAGATAATTTTTTACTTTGTGGATTTCAAAAAATTGATTGTCAATCTGACGTTTAATAATTGATTTGCTTTATTCAAACAAATATAATTCATTTTTATTTAAAACTACAGTTGTGAAAAGTACAATTGGTAAATTAATTGAATCGTTAGATGCAATACCAAATCTTCGCGACATTTTTAATCCAGTTT
>CAJUYG010000220.1:261062-300764 GCA_910591675.1 Galerucella calmariensis | reverse complement strand
ATTAGTTTTTAGAGCCATTCATTCTATTCTAGAATTATGGAAAGATTCCACGTAGTAAGGGTGGAAACCATTAATTTGTTATAACACTTAAATTCACAATATTCCAAGACACAATTAAAATTCAATCATTAGTGGAAGGAAAAAGAACAAATGGACCTTCTATTTGAGATTTAGCCAAGATAAATATTGGAAAAGCCAACTGACAAAGTTAAAGTACAAAATTATATTTTAATATGAGATATATTTTACAATAAAAAACTCTATTCACTTAAGATCCATTCCGTGTAATGATAGAAAAACAATAATAATAATTACATTTACATATACTTACACTTGATTATTAATAAATTAGGTACTGAGTTTCTCCATTGCATTGTCCTAATATTTTCATATTATGACAAAATTAACTTGGATTGACATGCTTTTCTTGTATTTGCCTCTACTTTCCTGAAAAATTCAAATATTATGTAACTTAATTTGTATACAATTTACAGAAAAATGCAAATTAACAAAATCAGAGGCTTCCAATTTCTGATGGTCATATTTCTATTTTTGTGTAATTTAGAGACACATTCAGTTGAATATATTACTATGTGCACATAATAGACATGACACTCATCAAGGAAGAGAAATCATTCTATAAGATATAAACAAAAATAAAATACATACATTTCATTTTGGATTTAATAGAATTATATTTGGCAAAGTTATATTCTAATATGAAATATTTGTTCAATAAACAACCTCTATTTGCTCCTCAAGTTAGGATAGGATTTATTGCTGTTGTTGTTCTACTGGTCCAAAAAATGGGTACTCTAGTTATTGAAGCAACAGTGAATCGAGGAAACATGTGTAGACAATCATATCTAAAATAGAATAAACCATTTGCAATTATTATAGAAAAAATAATTTGGAATGAAGGAGAGATAGTCGATTGGTTTTTCTAAAATCTAATAATATCAATCATAAAGCAAATATAGTTTGACAGACCTTATTTCTTCGTTCGATGCCCTTCCATCATAAAATAATGATAACAATTTTCACAAAATGATTAACCGATGTGAATGATTGTCCACAGTATACAGTATACCAAATTTTGGTACATATATAAATAGTTCATAGAGCATATAGCGTGCTCTGCGTGCTGCGCAAAGATAGAGGCATGATAGAGGGTAAGTCAATCAATTGAATCAATACCAAAGAATACACCAGCTGGTGTATTATTTGTCAATACAAATATTATTCGACGCTGCCATCTACTAGAAAGTTACCTCTTTAATAGGTATGCAACTAAGCATGCATTTGTAAATCATAGAATCACCATAGAATACTACGAATCAACACAGATATTATTTTTCGTTAATTTATTGGGAAATTAAACCATAATATTTTTTGTATTCTCATTTCAACGTTTCGGTAGCGTTCCATCCACCGTTATTAAGAATTATCAAGATTTTGCGATGTAAAACACAAATTTTGACATCATGTGGATGTGGGGTTATGTTGTTGTGTCCTCGTGACGTCATGTTATTTATGATTTGGTGCTTTCTTCGGCATTGTTTATATATTTTAAAAACTATATCTGACTGTTTGTAATAAAAATTATCATTAAATCAATACAAAACAACCACATTTAAAATCTATCCAAATAATTGCTTATCCTCTGGAGTGTCAACTTGTCAGTAGGTACCCAGTAACTGATACCTAGTTCTTGTTCTTATGTTAGTTATATATGGATGATGAGAGATGAGTAGAAAATATTTGTTAATATGTTATTATTTAAATAATGGATATAAATCAGGCAGCTCTTCATATATTTAAGCATGAAGTTAAAATTGAGGAACATACTTTTAATATCGACGTTAAACAAGAACTTGAAGAAGAAGTGTATAGTCCCAACGTTATAAATAATTTAATACTAGAAACGAATGCCATAAAACAAGAGGTAAATTTTGATGTAAATACTGATATAACACTTGAAGAATGTAATGTGTTCATTAAACGAGAAAGTAACATTATTGAGAACATTGAAAATAAACTGAAGTATTCATCTAATAAATGGAGGAGGCCTAAACTCAGAGGTGAGTGATAAGCATTAACATAATAAAATATGTCAATGGTGGTATAATAGTGTCAAAGTAAACAATAACACATTTAGAGTACTTTTAATGTTTTTAAGTTATGGTTTATCCAAAATTTGACGTTCTTCAATTTATTCTTTAATTACAGGAAGTCCATTGATAGGAAAACATATAAAGAGACAAGGCATTATAATCTGTGCAGTTTGTGGAAGTTTATATACAAAACAAGTGGAATATTTTTATCACTATTCAATGCATTCTGTAAAGAATAAAAAATTATGTAAGACTGAATTAAATAGGAGAGATACTAGTAACTTGATCAATCTAAATGAGGAAGTAAAATATGACATAGAAATAGCTGAAAATAAAGTGAAAGAAGAGTTGGTGGAAACCAAAAACTGTGCTCAGTTCAACATTGTTGATAATTACAAACCATACTCAAGTCATGTGGAGGTGGTCTTCAATTTAATTAACGTAAAAAGATTTTTTAAATATTCATATGAAGAAAAAATAGAATTGAAAGCAACAGGTAGGCCATTACCAGATATCACTATTGAAAAAACTAGTGTAAGTAGAGGAAAAAGTTATATACGTAAATTTAGCAGAGATATTTATTCAAGAAACGAATGGATTTGTGGATGTAACAAAAAAAACGCTTTATATTGTTTTCCATGCTTACTTTTCGGTGGCGATAAAGCTTGGACGAAAGTAGGAGTCACGGATCTAGAGCATTTGAGCTTGAAAATAAAAAGACACGAAAATTCTAAAACCCATCTTTATAATTGTATGGAATTTGCTTTACTAGGGTCAACCAATATCATAGCTCAATTAGATTCAGCTTATTGGTTAAATATACAGAAGCATAACGAAAACGTGTCGAAGAATCGATATATTTTATCGAAAATTATTAATTGTGTTAAATTTTGTGGTGCGTTTGAATTGGCGCTTCGGGGACATAATGAGAGCGATACTTCCGAGAATCCGGGAATATTTCGTGGACTTATTAACTTTTCGGCTGAATTAGATGCAACACTAAGTGAACACCTGAAAAATTATTCGGTTTTTAACGGCACTTCCACCAAAGAAATACAAAATGATCTGTTACAATGCATGCTGGAAGTCTGCCAAGAACAAATAATCCAGGAAATTAATAATTCTTCATTTATGGCGATTATGGCAGACGAAACGACAGATTTTGTCGCAAAATCTCAAATGGTAGTTATATTCAGGTACGTTCGTGACGGTGAACCAATTGAACGTTTTTGGAACTACGTGATTCCGGAAAAATGCGATGCAGAAACGATTAGCAAAACAATTTTAAGTATTTTAGATCCTTTAATTGAAAATTCACCTAATAAACTGATTGCGCAGAGTTACGATGGAGCAGGGGTGATGAGCGGACAACACGCAGGCGTTCAAGCGTTAATTAGAAAAAAATACCCTTTTGCCCACTATGTACATTGCTATGCCCATCAACTAAATTTGTTTATGTCTAAAGCTGCATCTGCGAATTCGCAAGTACGGGTATTTTTTGGAAATATACAAGATATTCCTGGTTTTTTTAATAATTCACCCCAACGAGTAGATGTTTTGAATAAAATTGTAAATATAAAAATTCCCCACAGCCATACAACCAGTTGGAATTTTAATATTAATGTGGTGTATGAAAATAGAGAGTCTCTCATTGAATGTATGCTTGAAATAGAAGAACAATTCTCCGACAACTCGGTGTGTAGTGCAGCCGCTTCTATTCGCCGTACATTAAGTGATCCAATCTTCAATTTTTGGCTGACTTTTTTCCATCATGTAATGCCCATAGTAGATATATTATTCAATCAATTGCAGCAAAGAAAAATCGAACCCACTCTAGTTGAAGACGCTATCGAAAATTTTGAACGCAGTATAATCCAAGTTCGAGATAATATTGATAATATCATAAGTGAAGCATTAGATTTAATAAGTAATGAGTCGCCACCACCAGACAAACGTCAACGTAAAAATAACGGTAGATTCGATTATCGGTTGTCAGCTTTAGAGGTGTGTGATGTTATTTTGAACTGTGCAAAAGATCGGTTTCATTTTAAAGAGCATCTAGTAGTGGCATCGCTTTTCTTTCCGGAAAACTTTGGTGATTATTGCGGTAAATTTCCCGATGATAAACTCACTTCGGCGTGTTCCTATTATCCTACGCTTGATAAAGAAAGATTACGAACTGAACTGTCTGTTATTTATTCGAGAAATGATTGTAGAAAAATAAATGGCGCAGTGCCTCTCCTAAAGTTTTTAATAAAAAACAATCTTGGGGATACGTTGAAGGAGACTAGAAAATTATTGGAAATTGTTATAACCACTCCCATGACGACATCGGAGGCCGAACGATGTTTTTCAACGTTGAACCGAATTAAAACATTTCTTAGGAACTCAACGACGGAAGATCGTTTAACTTTAACAGCCCTTTCTATGTTATTTATTGAAAAAAAATTCATCTCCGAAATAGACAATTTTAATGATAAAGTGATTACAACATTTGCGAACCGAAAAGAACGTAGAATAGACTTAATTTATAAGAAATAGTTTGTTAGAAAAGTAGTGACTAGAGACTCTTATTTTTTGCTTACCGAAAATAACGTTGATACGTTATAAAACACTTGTTCTTGTGATATTACTTTAGTTTACTTTACTTTCGATTTGTCTTGCCAGATAATACCGACGAGAAGCAACATAAAAACCATTGAACTCTATACTACGTTATAGAGTTCAATGGGTTAGCGAAACTCCTATGTTAAGGTCAGTGATCGCAGTGGATGGGTTTGGAACTAATTCATAGCAAATTTTAGAATTTTCAGCTTAATGGATTGCTTGGGTATTTTAAAAGTCATATCTGACTATCTATAATAAAAATGATCATTAAATCAATACAAAACAATCAAATGTATGCAAATAGTAATGGTTTATCCCATAGAGAAATACAATATTTTATTTTGTCTATGGTTTATCCTCAGGGTGACTGTCATTAGTGGCTTGGGCAGGGAGTGACCTTGAAGATTATTTTTATTTCATTACTGTAAACTTTCTATTTGAAAAACTGTAAAATTTCATTTCCAATTAACATTTGAATCAAATGTAATTGTACCTTAATATTTATATTCTTATTAGTTAGCTATCTGTGATAGCTAGTAACTGTTAACATTTAATTACCTATGATTATTATTGGTTAATTTGCTATTATTATTATAATGGATCCAAATCAGGCAGCTTTTCTTAAATTTGAGGAAGACATTGCAATTGAGCAGCATACTTATAATATCAACATTAAACAAGAATTTGATGAAGAAGTGGATAGTGTGAGAGCTATAAATAATTCAATTATAGAAACGAATGTCATAAGATCAATGAAACAAGAGGTAGATGTCGACTTGAATACTGATATAACCTTTGGAGAATCTAATGCTTTAATGAAACAAGAAAGTAATATTATTGACAACATTGAAAATAAATTGAAGTATTCCTATGGAAAATGGAGGAGAACTAAAGTCAGAGGTAAGTGGTAAGCATGTCGAAAATACCCAACACCACTTGTAGGGTACTTTTAAAGTAGTTAAGTTATGAGTTAAATTTCGTAATATTGTCAAATTGTAGTGTTTTCCATATTTAATGAAACTAAAAGAGAAAAGTTGTAACAGTTACCAATCATTCTGTATTTGAATTACCTAACATTCAATTATTTTACGTCAAGGGTTGAATGATAAAATCATGCTAATCATCACTGAAAAGAATTGTTCTCTTTTGGATTCTTTTTTATGTATATAAGTATATGTGAACAAGATGCAGGTGTACCCTAAATATATAGATATGCATTTATCATTTGTTTGGATTGTGCTCAACAGCCCACTTGAACTGGATCTTTGTACCAATATATGTGTGATATATTTTCATATAGATACCAATTTGATTTTTCTTCTACAATTGTGTTGTTATTTGTTCAACAAATTGGTGTTGGTCCAGTTTTCAAGTGAATACTTCCTCAATTCTTTAGTTACATTAAGGGCCGGTTTTACAATAGAGATTTATACTAGGTATAGTTATTCTGGGTATAGCAATTCTGGGAGTAAGAATTGCTATACAGGTGTAAAAAAGCATTGTAAAACCTACTAGTTTTAAACTAGGTATAAATTCTGGTATAACTTTATTCCCAGAATAACTATACCTAGTATAAATCTCTATTGTAAAACCGGCCCTAAGTAATTTTTAGCTGAGAATGAGCTATCTACTTTTTTCCTTGACTAATATTTTTTAGCATTTCCTTACTATTCTTATTGTTGTGTTCTTCAATTTATTTTTTTTATTTGCAGGAAGTCCATTGATAGGAAAACATATGAAACATATAAAGAGACGAGGTATTATAATCTGTGCACTTTGTGGAAATTTGTATACAAAACAAGTGGAATATTTTTATCATTATTCAATACATTCTTTAAAGAATAAGAAATTATGTAAGACTCAATTAAAAAGGAGAGATACTAGTAACTTAATCAATCTGAATGAGGAAGTAGAATATGACATTAAAAATAAAGTGAAAGAAGAGTTGGAGGAAACGAAAAACTGTGCTCAGTTCAATGGTGTTGAAAATTACGAGTCACTTTCTCGGGGAACTGTTGAAAATGCCAAAGTGTGTCCTTATAATTCTCGTAAAAAGCAATTCAAATGTGTTATTTGTTTCAAATACTTTTCAAAGATTGGAAATTTAAATCAACATATGCGTATTCATAGTGACGAGAAACAATTTAAATGTGAAGTTTGTTGCAAATTGTTCACATTTAAATCCAACTTAATTCAACACATGCCCGTTCACTCTGGTGAAAAAGCATTTAAATGTGAAGTTTGTTCCAAATCGTTTACACTTAAATCTAATTTAGTTAAACACAGGCCTATTCATAGCAGTGTTAAACCATTCAAATGTGATATTTGTTTGAAATATTTTTCACAGAAATCAGGTTTGAGCAAACATATACTGATTCACACTGACGAAAAACCATTTAAATGTGAAATTTGCTTAAAATCGTTCAAAGTTAAAATTTGCTTAGTCCAACATATTATGTCGATTCACACTGGTGAGAAGCCTTTCAAATGTGATGTTTGTTCCAAATGCTTTTCTCAGAAATCTAGTTTAATTAAACATGTGCGTATTCATACTGGTGAAAAACCCTTTAAATGTGATGATTGTTTCAAATATTTTTCAAGAAAAGAAAATTTAACTAGACATTCACGTCAGCACAGAGGAGAAAAACCATTCAAGTGTGAAATTTGTTCCAAAGATTTTACAGTTAAAGATAACCTTGTTATACATATGCGTTCTCATACGGGAGAAAGACCATTTGAATGTGGAATTTGCTTAAAATCATTTGCAACTAAAAGTTATATCAACATACATATGCGCATCCACTCAGGTGAAAAACCATATAGATGTGATATTTGTTTCAAATATTTTTCACAAAAAAGAAATTTAAATACACATTTGAGTTGTCACAAGCGAGAAACACCAAAGGATATTCAGTGAACATTTTATTTCGTGTGAATTTACCTAAGTACACACTATAAAATTATAAAATACTTGTTCTATTTATACCTATTACTTTTTATTTTTTTACACTAGTTTATTTATTAATATTTATGTCAAACAATTAATTCAATTTCCATGCTAGAGGCTTCATTGTTTTCCATAACTCATACTTCCCTTTTTATAAATTTGCAATAAACAATAAATGTATTTGAATAAAAACTACGCAATTCTTCTTTTTTGTAGTCAATATCGGAGCAGAATGTCCAACTACTATCCTTGACCAAGGAGATTGCAGCTCTATCTTTTAGTTGGCATTACCTAAATTTAGAGATACAGCTATAAGTGCGTCCACTTTTAATTGATTCAATAATTTTGAGTTGCCTACATAGAGTTTAACCTCCTACAGACTTTAGTGTCAACTTATCAGTTGGTGCACATACCCTATGAGAAAAGACAACCTCTCTCAGGACAACTGTCATTAGGGTGGACTGGACATGTCCTGCATGTTAGCCAGTAACTGTCCTTAAAGTTACATTCTGATATAGGTTAATTTGTTATTATTTTTATTTATACAATGAATATAAATCAGGCAGCTAATAGTTTATTAAAGGAAGAAATTGAAATTGAGGAACATACTTTTAAAATCGACGTTAAACAAGAACCTGATGAAGAGGTGCATAGTGTGAACATTGCAAAGAATATAAGACAAGAGGTAAATGTCGATTTAAATTCTGATATAACTCTTGAAGAATCTAATGCGTTAATTGAACGAGAAAGTATTATTACTGAGAATATTGAAAATAAATTGAACTATTCATCTAGAAAATGGAGGAGACTGAAACACAGAGGTGAGTGGTAAGCAAGTTATTTTCTTCAGAGACTGAACCTTCAGATAATCTACCTACTTTTTTCTTCACTACTACTATTATTTTCTATAATTTCCTTGCAGCTTTTAAGCTTTTTTGTTGAACAATTACTTTTTTATTTACAGAAAATTCATTGATTGGAAAACATATGAAGAGACAAGGTATTATTATTTGTGCAGTGTGTGGAAAATTATATACAAAGCAAGTGGAATATTTTTGTCACTATTCAATACATCATTTTTTTAAAAACGAGAAATTCTGTAAGAACCAATTTAATTGGAGAAATACTGGTAACTTGATCAACCTAAATGAGAAAGTAAAATGTGACATTGAAATAAAAAAAGAGTTGGACAACACCAAAAACTCGAATGATATTGATAATTACAAACCATATTCAGGTTGGATTATTGAAAATGCCCAATTGTTCCACTATAATACTTGTAAAGAGCAATTCGAATGTGTTATTTGTTTCAAATCTTTTTTAAATAAGGAACATTTGAAAAAGCATTTGCTTTGTCACAAGGGAAAAAAACCATTTAAGTTCACAGTTAAAGGAAACTTTATTAAAAAAAAGCGTATTCATACAAATGAAAAATTAATTAAATGTAACATATGTTTCAAATCATTCAAAGTTACAAGTAGATTAGCTGAGCATATGCGTATTCACACTGGTGAAAAGCCCTTTGAATGTGAAATTTGTTTTAAATCATTTACAGTTAAAAGTAACTTAGCAAGACACATGTATATTCATACAGGTGAAAAACCATTTAAATGCGAAATATGTTTTAAATCGTTTGGAGATAAAAGTAGCTTGATTAAGCATAAGCCTACTCATACAGGTGAAAAACCATTTCAATGTGAAATTTGTTTCAATTTTTTCAAAAGGAAAGGAAATTTAAAGGCACACTTGCGTTATCACACGGGAGAAAACCTATTTAAATGTGAAATTTGTTTTAAATCATTTACAGTAAAAAGTAACTTACGTCATCACATGAATATTCATACAGGCGAAAGAATATTTGAATGTGAAATTTGTTTAAAACCTTTTACAGTTAAATGTAAATTAGCTCAACATATGGGTATCCACACTGGCGAAAAACCGTTTAAATGTGAAATTTGTTTGAAATCGTTTACAGCTAAAAGTAGCTTAGATCAACATATGTCTATTCATACAGGTGAAAAAACATTTAAATGTGAAATTTGTTTTAAATCTTTTACAGTTAAATGTAGATTAGATCAGCACAAGCGTATTCACACTGGCGAAAAACCATTCACATGTGAAATTTGTTCTAAATCGTTTACAGTTAAATGTAGCTTAGTTAGACACATGCGTAGTCACGCAGATGAAAAACCATTTAAATGTGAAATTTGTTTGAAAGTTTTCACAGTTAAATGTAGTTTAGATAGACACTTGCGTATTCACACAGGAGAAAAACCATAAAAAAGTATGAAACACTAGTAGATAGTTTTCTTATTACTTTAACACTGTGTGTTTTCTGTTGTGCAAATATATTATGATAAACGATAGAATAGTTATGGCGTATGATACATAGCATAATCTGTAAATACTTCAAATATTTCAGTGTGCAGATTAAATTTCTTTTTGTCACCAATTTGAATTATATTATTGTGTGATGATGTAAGATTTTGAAGGGTGCGTGACCCCATAGCACTTGGGCCACAATTGGCCCATTGTGCATCCTTCTGAGGTTCAGACTTCCTTCTAGCTCGTCATCCAGCCTACTTGTCGCCGGAAGTAAGCTCCCTCATGCTGGCTTGTGTTAGCCTGTACTCGCCGAATACAGAAAACCTAAATTGAGAGAGTGTCGGACATTCACAAATAATGTGTTCGACAGTCTCATCTTCCTGTTCACCAAAACAGAAATGCTAAATAATGCGCGGTACCGGTTGGCAAGCATCTTCCCCAAGGTATAGCGAGAAGAGTGGTAGCTCCAGGCTTAAGTTATCTGTGGCTCTAGGGGCCAAAAATTAAAAAGCCAATAACAACTTTCAGGAGATAAAAAAATTTTGATGGGGCCGTTTGGAAAACGGGGAGCAGTGCTGCTAAGTCAGTTTAAAAAAATGGGCAACTATTATTTATTTAACACAAAGCCAAATAATAATATCTAATAATTTATGTAAAGTGCCGAGTAAAGAGCACTCTACACTGATCAAAGGCTAGGGCCGGCCAACGAGGTAAAAGAAAAAGGAGGAAAGGTAAGCGTGGTAGTGATTCAACCAACTTTCGACGGAAGTCGCCATATTGAGAAGCCACATTAGTGACAATTAGTCATCAATTCTTTTGTGAACATAGATAACCTTAATGTACTGAAATGTGTTAAATTGAAAAGCCACGTTGGAAAAATAGTGATTTTCAGTATTATGAAGGTTATTTATGGGTATTAGTGTCAATTTAAGTTGATATTGAGTTGTACAATAGTGTTTGGGGACTGCTTTTATCCAATATATATCCCACCTTCAAAATATGCATATTTATGAGAGTTTTTTTGTTCCCCCAAATTGAATGATTTAATGTACGCCTCTGGTTTGTTTACGCTTCAACGAAAGTTGGCCATATTGAGAAGCCACTTTGGTCGATGATTCTTTATACTGTTATGTTCTCTCCTCTCTCTCTTACCTCCATGAGGCCGGCAGTGGGGCTACAAACTAACATTCACTGTGACAAAACGAAATAAGCTCTGAAGGAGGGCTTAGTTACAATATGATCATTAACTGCAACATGTGCTCATACCAATCACAGACCACCAACCTTAGTGATTTGTGATGCCAATGCTTCTCTCTTCTTGTAGCACGGAATACTATAACAATCGGAAGGGTCGTCTTTCTCCTTCGGCTGTTTTGATCTATGTCAGACTGTCACTGCGCACAAAAGCTGCGCGTACTTTTTGTTCTATGGCAAGAGACTCTTCCGATTGTTACAGTATTCCGTGTCTGTGGCCAATGCGTCAAAACTAAATGTCTCCTGTCATGTCACTCATACCAACATGCCAGGTTCAAATCATTTCTAAGGTCAGTGTGGCCAACAAAAAGTGGTTTTTCTGACAAGAATGACAGTTAATGTCTACCCCTTAAAACATAAGATTTTTGCATGTTTTTTATCATTGCGAACATCTATATTGCTTTATTAAAATAATGAATACACCCCCGAAGCGTAAATCTTGGAATTTAAAATGACTTTTTAGCTGAATACACAGCACATCGGTGGCCAAAAATTCCAGGAACTCTTGGCATGTCACCATTTCATTTCTGCTATCTGTCACTAGTTATGTCAGATGTCAGTGGAAAAAGTAATTAGAAGAATAGAGATACACCTAACTAGAAATGCTACAAAAATCTAATCGAAAATGGACATACAGAATTAAACGAATATCAACAAAAATAAATATAACTGACATTTGACATAATTAGTGACTGAATAACAGAAATGAAATGGTGACTTGCCAGAAGCTCCTAGAGTTATTGGCCACCGATATGTTGAGTATTCAGCTAAAAAGTCATTTTAAATTTTAAAATATACGCTTCGGGGGTGTATTCATTATTTTAATAAAGCAATATAGATGTTCGCAATGATGAAAAACATGCAAAAATCTTATGTTTTAAGGGGTAGACATTAACTGTCATTATTGTGAGAAAAACCACTTTTTGTTGGCCACTCTGACTTTAGACTGAACTCCTCTATTGTTTGAAAATAAAAGAATAAAAAGTAAGTATCTAAAAGTTTTTTATTATCGAAAAGTTTGATGGAACTAATAACAACGTGTTTTACAATTTAAAGTATATTCTTGCTCTCGTGTATTGAAATTACAAACATTACAAATTATTTGAATATAAGTAGTAATATAGAAATTAATTAAAGCTGTATCACTGCTCTCTGCATCAGGGTTTGCCTATTACTACACCTGTAAAAAATTAATAATTTGAAAGGTGTAACTTGAAAATAATTCTGCTAGTCATCAACGCATGCGCAAAATCTTGCTGTCAACGTCAACCACAAAGCTTAGTGCTTCGGCGGAAAGGTAAGGTATTACCATAAAATACACCAGTTAAGGTTGCTTGCACGAATCCACCTTTAGTAAGAGTATTATTTGGTATTACCCTCTCCTTTAGTCAAGTGCTAACGAATTTTGTTCAGAATATGCAGAAAAATCAGGAAAATCTCTTAGGAAATTTAAATTGTTACCTTTAACAGTTTGTTTTACATTCGGACAATTTGCAAAAATGCTTTGCAAGTCGAATACTAATTTTCTTCTGGTTTCTTGAAATTCTTTTAAATCTTTACGAACGACACCCGTTTCAACGTATTCCATTTGTTCCATTAAACGCATTTTCTTATTAATAGGCATCACCAGCAATCTGGCGCGCTCTCTATCGCATTCTCTCACGAATTGAATAATTTCTGCCTCTTTAGGGGTTGTCAGTACCATCATGTTGTCTTCTCCAGCGTCTACGGAAGAAATACAAACGGCAAATTTATTAATTGAAATTTTACCCCCCTTCCTGTAGACAAATTGAGCTGAAATTTGGTACACTGCTTTAGTTGTGATGATAATATGCATGGTGTAATAGAGAACAAGGTGTGTTACCGCGTATGACCAATCAAAAAAAACTTCCAAAACGCCACCATATTGAAAAATCAGCCAATCAGAAAATAACGCGCGAAATCAAACGCTTGACAAATAACTGAATTTGAAACGAAAACAAGAGATAAAGACACTCACTTAGTGTTCCAATGTTCAGTGTTCACAATTTATTACAAAAATGAACGATTACAAGTGAGATTTGGTTGTGTAGGTTATAGTTATGACAGTAATTCAAAACATTAAACATATGATTGGCAATATGGCGGCGTTCTGGAAGGTGCGCAGAGCATGATGAAAATTCGTCTTCGGTGGGAGCACACCTTCTTCTCTATTACACAATGCCAATAAGTATATTTGGAATGATTATAAATCTAAGATGGCCACCGTCAAATAAAAGAGTTTGACTAAAAAACACATTCAAGATGGACGCCACCACATATTGGCGTCCATCTTGAATGTGTTTTTTTTTTTAAGAGTTCAGGTTTTAATTTTCCACCCAATTTAAAAAGGACTTTATGGCGTAAGGGTGGCTAAGAATGTTATGTCATTAGCGTTTTCTTCTCAAGATTTGGGCACATCTTGATGTAGTTAAAGCATTGGCTTTTTATTGGAGCTGATAAAAGGTCGACCCCTATAATGTTCATTATTTTTGAGAACAAAGTGGTAACAAATAATAATAAAATTAAAACTGGAACACAATGAAAAAGAAGAAAATTACAGAGCAAATCATGCAAAAGAGAGTGAAAGTAATGCAAGGTAAGACCACGCAGTTGTATATTTAGGTTCGACATTTTTTAAGTAAGGACATGTTTTCCGTTTTGCAATTCATTTGTTGATAACAAATTACTTTTTCTTACCTTCACCACCGGGACCAGGAGATGGAGGTCTTTGACTACCTGCCGAAGCTGGGGGTCTCGGAGTTGATGAGACTGGAGGCGCAAAGTTCTCCTGCAATTAAAATTAATATTTTTGTTTAGTTAAATTGGGGTGTTTTTTTTAAATATGCTGAATAAACTGACAACAACGACATCTTCAAAGAGCCCTAGCTGCCTTATGAGGCGCTATTGGATAAAAGTAAATTAGGTTAGATGTGTAATATCCGTCGTATATTTTTGAATATCATTTGAGGGTATACATTAAATAAATCACACAAAACGGGTTAACTATAAGTTAGTATTCTAAACCAAAACGTAACAGTTAACTAACCACACAAACCGGCTCACTTAGATAGGTCTAGTTGTCAAATTTTTTCGTTGTGTCAGATAAGGACCAAAAATTGTTTAAAAACTAATTCATCTTGACAAGGGTAGCTGGAACGCTACCGAAACGTCGTAATAACAGTAAATAAAAAGCTTAATATTGTGGTTCAATTCCCAAAAAAATAAGAAAAAAGAATATTATATCTCATTGTAGGTTAGGTGCTATTCTTATACACCACAGCACTCACAAACGCAGCACGAGAAGCGTTTACCCCGTCGTCTGTCTGACAAGTACACTGTCTGTTTTCCCTCCATAGATTATGAACGTACTCCTTATGTCATCTGTCATTTTTGGTTGAGCGCGAATTTTAAACTAATGTCATTCAAATTCAAATAATTTTATCTTGAGAGGTAGTTTCAAAGAGCACATATGTTAAAGATAATCTCCTGTGTATAGAAAATTATGCTGCACAAGTTTTTGTTAAACTACCAGTGATGGGTAATGTTAATACAGTAGAAAAAATTGACCTTTACCCTACGCGTTAACTAACGCTAAGTAAAAAATTGTTTAATATTAACCACAGTTAACAATTTAGGCGGCCACTTGAAAAAGCATTTTTCCGCATTTTCTAGCCCGCTGACATCAGCGGAGTTTGCGCAGTAGATCTGTTAAATAGCATTGCCTCTCAGCTGGCTAGAAGGAGTAATAATTGTCAAATTCACAGCTAGTAGTAGAAAAAACGGCTTTATTGATTGCCATTCATAACCTTCAGCTAACTGGGCCCGTATTCTTAAGGGAGTAGTGAGAATCTCACCAATGAGATAGGTGTATTGCATGGTTGCCTAAAACATGAGAGTTTCAAATTTGTGGTATTTTCAAAGGCAATAGTGAGATCTGCGATATCACCAGACGAAATCCAATACGCATGTTTCTAAGCTTCTCACCGTTTTGGCAAGATTCTCTATCGGTCCTAACCATGAGAGATTGAATCTCTCTCGTTTCAGGCAACCCGTAATGCATCAATCTCATTGGGGAGATTCTCACTAGTCCCTTAAGAATACGGGCCCTGACAGTGTTCGCTTTGTTGCGAAGCCTCGTTGTCAAGCGCCATCGAGCTATACTTATTAAGCCTAGCTTACATGTTACAAGATGGACATCTAGTATCTGTAGTTTGCGTTTGGAAGAAGAGTTTTTAGACACTCCGTATGAACTTCACGTATTTACCTGTTGGGAGAAGGTACCAGCCTGTCCACGAGATGATGCTGGTGTATATGGTCTACCGTTTCCTACTCCTCCACCACCACCACCGCCAGATGGACCAGTAGAGCCCTGCAAAGATTTTAACACAATATTTGGATAAAAATATTTGACAGCTGAAGATTAAAGTATACTTAAGGTGTAGAAAATGGTTAAATATTAATTTGTTTGATATTTACTGGATTCCTGGCTATAACAACTTCGCTGTGTTGAAGATCATCAGGTATTTGTATGATGGTAGATTGATTTGGATCCACGGTACCGCTGGGTATGATAATTTTCGTCCATTTTTGTTCATCGTGTTGCCATTGAAAATTCCTCTGAGCCATATTGGAAAAATTACTACTAAAATTTTTAAATTTACACAAAAATTTAGAACTACTACATCGAGACGCAAAAATATTTGACAGTGTCAACATAAAATTGACAAGAACTTTCTAGATTATTTTTCGAGCGTACAAATTCTGATTTTCACGTCGTACCTGTACTACTTAGTGAATCTGTAATGGTCCATAAGGAGAAAGAAGAAGAAAAATATATGTAATCATCTAGAACTGTCATCGAACGGTCGAGAGCTGTCTGCAGGACAGTTGACGTTGATTAGATAGTTTTTTAAGTGTAGACATCTATGGTGTAGACCATTCCAGAATGACGTCACTGACAGGTCGGCCACATTGTGCTTGATTGTGCTGTCAGTCAATGACGTTTGATTAATTTTTATAACTTTCAAATTATTTAGTGAATATTAAAACTGATACAAAATGGCGTATTTAAACGAAAGTCATCCGGAAGTATTTTTTGCTGTTCCTCGACCTGGGGGAATAGCAAAAATTGATCTTCCACCAGAAATGGTATTTGGTGGAAAGGGAAAATCTTCCAAAACCACCATAGCTTCCAGAAGATCTATTAGATCCAGAGGTTCTGCTCGCTCAAAAAGTGGATTTCCCATAGATAGTTTGTAAGTTTCCAGAAGAAATTCATGAATTATTAACTTCCTCAGTAAACTTTTTATCTTTACAGTTTCCAAATACCTCCAGGAGTTACTTCGAGAGAATACCGAGTATCTACTGCTATGGTATCATCTCCATGGGCTCTCTTTGATAATACTTTTGAAGAATTCCCCAAACCGCCGAGTCCTGCTCAAGACGCTATCGATATTCTAGCAATTACTATAAGTACAATAATGCTCCTAGCTGCCGGCTATGGTGAAATCCCTATAGAACATCAAAGGTAGTGTCAAGGCAGTTTTTTACGTCAAATTAATAATAAATAACCTTTGGTTCATTTTCAAACACAGTTCGCGCATACGACTGCAACTTCAAGTGGGTTCTTCTTACGTGAAACGGAGTCTACAATGCGTTAATATTCAAATGTTTATTTTTTTAGATGGACTCTAAGCTACTTGGAAAATATAATTGACGAATTTGGAAATAATCCACCTAATGTAACGGGGATTATAAACCACCTGAAAATGGCGAATTCTGAACTGGAATCCTTCAATGACAAAGACCATGTCAGTATAATGGAGGACGAAAAAGAAGATGGTGACGATGCTGAAGAACCTGCCGCAGAAGAAGCTGGTTGATAAATTTTTGTCAATTAAAGCATAAAACATATTCTAGCATTTTATGAAGTATTAAATAAAAAAAGAATTAATATGGCAACAATTTATTTATTTTTAATATACCAAACTTAGTCAGTACTTATCAATGCATCAGGATCGTCTTCCACGTATCCAGGGAAATTTGAATCAATATCCTTCATTTTGTCTTCTATCGAACGTAGTCTCCTTAATTCTCCACGAATCTTCTCAACTTGATCGGACTTCCACATTCTCAATACATTGATCGCTTTTTCTCTTGACACTGAATCTGAAATGTGTAATGTTTAGTATTATATGAAGGATTATGATTTAATAGCAAAGCAGAACATTGATACAGAATAAGGGAAGGTCGGGTCCGTTGAACTATAGGGAAACACGAATTTTTGACTGATTTTGCGAAAAATCGATAGTACTCACCTATTTTGAGAATAATCCGTCAAAAAATTTGCGGGTTATACACAATTTACAAAGAAAAATCCAAAAAAAGATTTTTTCTCGCCACTTGAGCCATCACTTTTTGGCATGATATTTCATACAAAAAACAGTTTAAATGTATTGCTTTGTACATGAAAGTGATCAACAACATGTGTTCTCGCTATCTATGAAAAAAATCCAGTTAGATTCTTCATAATATTGTTTAAATTACCACTTTTATAAATATATATTTGACAGGCAACCAGTTTGGATATAAATAATTTTAATAATAATCGCATACACAGATATGCAACCTACAAAACATAGAACAAAATACAATACTTTGTAGCGTGGTTGCCAGCTGTAATCGACTACTCGACAATCATGCTACATGACTATTAAGATACGAAATTAAATATTGTATTAGACTATATTTTTAGTTAGATTCATTCAAGACAAACCCTAGAACATAAATGAAATTATAAACACATTTAATATAAATATGATGATATCCTTATATTGCGTATTTGAAGAAGGGGAAACAAATATATAATCATTGTATTCAGCCTTCCCCTCAAAAAATATCCAATACTTTGTAATCCACATCAAGTTATTCCCTTCCCCTTCTGGAATATCTTTTGAGGGCAAGGAATTTGCCTTGCCCTCAAAAGATATCCAATACTTTGTAATCCACATTAAGTTATTCAAGAAGGGGAAGGGTGAATCCAATTATTATATTCCCTTCCCCTTTTTGAATATCTTGAGGGAAAGGCAAATGCCTCCAATTATTTGTAATCCACATTAAGTTATTCTAGAAGGAGAAGGGTGAATCCAATTATTATATTTTTTTCCTCTCCTTGAATAGATTGATGTGCATTACAATGCATTCATCCCTCTCATCCAATACTTTCTAAGATGAAATTCGAATGCAATAATTAATTAATATTTTAAGAATATCATGATTCTCACGTAATCGTTTACAGCTGGCAACCATGTCACACATTACGCTAGAGCTTCTATGTCATTTATCATTTGATTTAATTGTTTTCATACAAATTTGTAGCCTGTCAAATATATATTTATAAAAGTGGTAATTTAAACAATATTATGAAGAAACTAACTGAAATGTTGTTATTATTAGCAAGAAAACATGTTGTTCATCACTTTCCCGTTCAGTGTGATACGTTTAAACGGTTGTTTGTATAAAATATTCAGTCCAAAAGAGATGATTCAAGTGGCGAAAAAAATTCTTTTTTTGGATTTTTCTCAGCAAAATATGTATAACCCGCAAATTTTTTGACGGATTATTCTCAAAATAGGTGAGTACTATCGATTTTTCGCAAAATCAGTCAAAAATTCGTGTTTCCCTATAGTTCACTTCCACGTTGATGCTGGACCAGTATTCTTGAAAAAGTGAAGTGAATACTGATGTGAACGGTCCCTTCATGTTTTGACAAAAAAAAACGTATTCTCCATCAATCAGTGTCCTCCACCGATGAAAGTAAAATTTACTGTATTTTGACAGTTTACTAAGCAACGCCGAATGTTACTTTTAAAAAAAGAAGAAGAAATTACCCAACCCCAAAAATATAAGATATAAGTTTTTGTCACATTATAACACACATGCGCATGTTTCACCAGTTCCTTTCACATCACACATCGCTTGCTGTTCATCAAGTGAGTGAAGAGTGATGTGAAAGATCCTTGCATCGAAAATACGAAACTGTCAAGTTTTCACGTGATGTGATCGTTCATCAGTTCGTGAATCGTGGTCCGGCTCTTCTGTCTATACTACTTCGTGATACCGGTTATCTACCTAGTAGGTATATATACAATACATTACAAAACAATAATTACCGAGATTTTCAATAGAGTCAACTCCAGCAGCTTTTTTCAAATCCTCCAAAGCTTGTTCGCATTCTAAAGATGTCATAGACATTGGTTGAGCAGATCCGGATATGTATACATTCGGAGGACTCTTCATTATCAACTGGGAATAGTTCAACGAAAATGGTATTTCCCTAGTTACCATAGTACTAAAAAATTTTAAAAAAAATAAATGTTTCGTTTTCTGGAATAAAAGTGAGAAACAATAAAAAAAAACTTTACTTAGAACCTAATGCACCTCCTCCATAGTGTATTGTTTCATCCAAACGAGTAGCTGGACCGATCTCAGTATTCAAATCCGAATATTGAGTCACTAGGATGTTCTCCAAAGCATCTATACATAATCCTATATCCTTTGAAATGTCTCCGGTGCGACCTTGGATGGTTTTCAGAAACGCCAACGCCCATTGAAGCTGGTTTATACCTAAAAATAATATATTTACATACATTCACAACGCATGTCGAGCAACGACTGCCCAGCGTAAGCGCGGGAAGGTCGTTCCTCGCACCAGTCTCCATTATAAATGTATGAATGAATATAAGAGTGCCAAATTTAAATATTTTAAACATGATCTAACAATACAGAGCATAACAATGAAAACTATAACCACTCCGCATAATTCTGAAGACGTTACTTTTATTTAAAAAATGAAACAAAACGTCATATGTAAACTTTATACTTCAACCCCATACTCCCTATGTTAGTTTTCATTGAAATGCTCTGTATATTAGATTTAATGAGGTCGATGTATAATTGACCTATTCCTCTGAATTCCAAACTGAGTTGGAGGACATAACTGGAAAAATGGCTAACAGGACAACTAGGATTTTCTGGCAATGCAGAAGTATCATGGGAAAAATCTGGGGAGACCTAATCTTGGCTTTACACAATAATTATTATAAGGCCAATCATCATCACCTATGGAATGATAGTCTGGTGGGGGAGGATAGAAGTGCCTTCTGTAGTGAATATGCTGGAATCCAAAGACAAGCTCTTCTAGGTACTAGGTTAGGTTTATGGTGAGTGGGTCCAGAAGGCCAGAATACCTGATTCGAGCCGCGGCGGGCCAGGCACAACTATATGGTCTGCTGTTTCATCATCTTCCAGACGAAGACGGCATAAGTCGGATCTTCCGACAGTCCAAGTTTCAGCATATGATGATTCAGATGACAGTTGCCTGTTAAAAGGGCTGTTAGACAACGTAGGTCATGCCTGCTGTAGTCTAACATTTGTTTGGAGACATTCTTCGAAGGATGTATAAGAGCCTTAGAATGAACCAATCCTGGTAAATTATACCAGAAGTTTAAAGCTCTTCTTGCTGTCCAGGTATTTAGTGTTTGTTTGGCAAAACTTATTGCGAAGCCAATTGTAGGAACTGGTCTGATAGAAACACGTGAGGTACCCTCCCTTGCAAGAGAATCTGCCTTCTCGTTTCCATCCATGCTAGAATGGCAAGGGATCCAGACCAGCAATACTTTATTGGATTCTCCTATTGATGAGAGTCTTTTTTGGCAGTCTAAAACCAATTTCGACGTTAGACTAAGTGCTTTCAAAGCCGCTTGGCTGTCTGAGAAAATTTTTTTTGCTCTATCAGTTATATTAGAGTATTATAAATTCCTACCTAAAGGACAATCGTATTCTCCAGTTGCAAAGAGTAACCAAACTACTGCAATAGTGTGGTCCAATAATACATGAAAAGGAGGACTTCGAGCCAAAAGATTCACAACTTTCGTAGGCGTGGAAGCTGATGATACCCTAAAAAAATTATTATTTAGTATTTGATATAGATTTCTATGGATATTACCTGAATACATAAGGCATTGGGGTATAAGCTTTTGGTTCTTTTGGTAACACTGGCAACCTATTCGGTATATTTACGTCTGTATTGACTGTTAATGATTTTCCCGGTTTGATCAAAACTCTATTTATACTGAAAAAAAAGTAGAGTTTAGTAAATGAGCTGTCGACATTGCATTCTCACCTATATCTTTTATAAGGTTCTTCTCCCGCTTCAGCATCTTCAGTAGAAACTTCAGCAACTTCTGTTGGAAAGTTTTAATTAGTAGAAACCTATAAATTCTGTAAGGGTATATTTACCTTCACCTTCCTCTTCGGCCATTTTTTATTAATTGGACTGGAATTTTGCGGGATTTCTAATTAATAAAAGATAATTTTGACAAACTGTGACAACGTTATTTTTTTGACATCTGGGACCTTAGTTATAGCGCGAGCAATGCACCTATTAGGCTGCAGTCAGAGAAGCTCTATCGGCAGAAGTTTAAATTAGTTCGGTGAGATCGGATAAATTGGAACTGTCTGAAGACGTCTTTATTCAGGAGCCCAAAAAATAAAGGCAGGTGACATTAGGCAGCTCTAGAGTTCCCTTGGTCGCTCTGGCCGTCCGAATCCCAGATAACCTACTGATAGATGGGAAACTGACCTGTGGCGCCCCCTATTTGTACAAGTGGCGCCACCTTGGGAGTAGCTCTAGCACAAATCAGATGGTTGTGAACTTAGCTAACAGCCGAAAAAGAGAATTCCTGTAATTTTACTGTTTTTGGCGGCATATTCAAAATTACTGTAATTTTACTTTTATTGCAAAATGGCATTTATGGTCCATTTTTTGATATTTCATTCAAAGTTACTCAAGATTAGATTGATATTACGATAATAATAATCAAATAGTCAAGTTAAATTAAATGAAATGTCAAAAAATGGACCATATATAATGCCTGGAAGTGGGAAAAATAAAGCAATAATCATCATAAAACGTTTATGTACAATAAATAAAACGTTTTTTATATATTTCAATGACAAACATGAATAAAAATAAATGTTATAGTTTAAGATCCGAACCTAGATTGACCTTCACCTAGCTGGAATGAAACATATTTTATCATGAAATTAGTATATTAGAAAATTTATTGAAGATGGGTTGGCTAAAAGAATCCTGGACAGACTATTTTTAATTATTTTTTGAGAAATGATTTTCAGTAGTAATACCCCTAGGGTCTTGATAATACCGAGATAATTTTGTCATAGAGAATGCTGAAAGCGTGTTGCTTGATAATAGCCCAAGGTCGCAGGCCGAGGGCTATTATCTTTGAGCAACACGCTTGAAGGATTCTCTACGACAAAATTTTGAGTATTTATCAAGACCCGAGGAGTATTCGATAAGATAATTTTTTACTTTGTAGATATCAAAAAATTGATTGTCAATCTGACGCTTAATACTTTTCAATACAAACTTTATTAGTTTTAATAAAAAATTATTCATTTTTATTCAAAACTACAGTTGTGAAAAGTACAATAAATGGTAAATTAATTGAATCGTTAGATGCAATACCAAATCTTTCCGACATTTTTAATCCAGTTGTCAGTTTGACGTTTAATTAATTTTTAATAAAACATAAACACCAAACTGAAAAAGCACCACATGCGTAGGGTATTATCGCTGTAATACAGCGGTAATGTAATAATAATGAGCTACTGACGAGACTCTCAACGTGGCGTCACCGGTGCAAATAGGGGGCGCCACGGGACAGTTTCCAATCTATAAGTAGTTTATCAGCTATAATATACCAAGAAAATCGATAAATTTTAAAAATTTTGCCATAAGGCCATAGGATATCAGCGCTGAACTATGTGAAAGTACTACTACTAACTACTACTATTCTAATTCTCATAAAATTGGCAATTTTAGTGTTCACGGGATTCTCTAGGTGACAGCACCCCAACTTGGGGGTTTCTCCCCAAATTTAGGGAGAAAAAATCTATATATATAATCTTATATTTTTAGGGGGAATAATTTTTTGGAGGTATTTTTAGGGATAACATTTTAATTGTGTTTTTTTTAATTGCACTACTCTCCATTCTCCATACTTATTGTATTCAATAAAAGTTTATTAAAAAATTTGAATTGATCAAATATGATACTACTGTCATTGATGGTTACTAGATGGTGCTGAATTAGCAAAATGATGTTCAATGATATTTTATTAGTAGTATTTTTTATTAGTTATTTTTAATGTATTATTTATTTTAAGAAATTTAGTTATTTATTTTATAAATAATAAAAATTTTTAGGGGGAATTGTGGTGATTTTAGGGGTTTTTGATTGTGGTTTTAAGGAGATAAATTTCTGAGAGTTGACATCACTGCGGCTTGTATTTGCTGACGCACGAGAGCTTATTTTCCCGACAGATTCCACCCACCACGTCAAATTTAGTAGTTGAGGTGCGCATGCGTCCAAGCATCCTTTAACCTTCTATTCGATGTGACTGTGTGTGAGCTGATAAGCGCAGTTGGTAGGGTATTGAGCTTACAACTCAGAGGTCGTTCGAAACCCGGTTCGGATCTGGTTTTTTTGTTTTTTTTTTTAGTTTTTTTTTCCTTATTTTCTGATATTTTTGTACATAGTTATACTTTGATCAACCGGGTTTGGGCCTGGGTTTTCTTGTTTTTTCTTAGTTTTCTATTTCTTATTTTCTGATATTTACATATTTATTTCAATATTGTTATGTTACTACTAAATTTGGCAACGTTGGAATATGTCGGGAAAATAAGCTCTCGTTGCTGACGCTCGCTGTGTGGCTGTGTGCCAACATTTTATTGATGTTCATGCTGCTGCCTCTTCAATCTTCCAAGGTAGAAAGCTTTAAAATACGACTAGAATCTGAATTTTGATTGGTATTTTTTACTTTTCTTTGTTATTTCATATGATAACTTTTGTTAGTTTATTGTTATACTGACTTTATTAGAAATCCGGACAGTATGAAGAGCGGAGACGTTAAGATGTCGCTAAAACTTTGTATGATTTGAGGTTATGACGAATATAAAGCGAAGTATGTTTTATCTATGGATAAAGCAATTATATAATAATAGGCCAAGCAATAGGTACATTTTTATGATACACAAAAATATTACAGTTTATTGTCTAGAATCAGGAAAATCGCATTCGTAAACCGGTCTAAAATCGTAACTAATATTAGGATTCGTTGAATCGAAGCAACATGGAGGACCATCTTTTCTCGAGCTTGCTTGTGAATCGTTTAGTTGAGAAGTTTGAGCACCGTAAGCGTATTCCTCAGTTTGGTTTGGATTGAATTCGCCATTTCCTGGTAAATAAGTACTGCAAGTAGGAGGACAAGCTCCGGGATAATTCTCTGGATTATCAGGAGTTACAAGAAAATTATGATCGTAATTTAAATATTCAGAGGTTTGCGTACAATCTTGACCGGGTTCTTGTAAAGGCACTAACGTCGTAAAAATTGTTTCTTTATCGGTACAACCTACTCCTTGTACGTTCCAATGGTCGTCTGGAAAACAAGTGTCCTCTGATGAAAGCTCGTCGTTCCAAATCGGAAGACTTTGTACTTTTAAATAAGTTTCATCTCTATAATTTGATACTAAAAGGGGTGCTGCGGTGTTAAGTTTTCTTGGAACGTGTATTATTGTTGTTTCGTCTTCGTTTAAAGTACCGCTCGGTATAATTATTGTTCGTCTTTTAGATCTTGATTCTTGTTGACTCGAATTCGCCATGTAAGAAGAGTCACATTAAATTCAATCGGGGGTATAACTGGAATTTATTCGACTATTTACGTACTGGAAATTGAATTTGACACTCAGCTGTCAGTCTCGGGAAGTGTTACAAGATTTTAGACAATGTCTGTCACAATATGTTTTTTTTTGGTATCTTAAGATATAATAGTACTAATTCGCAAAAATTAATTTAAAACAGTTTTAAACCAAATATTTTACGAGAAAATTTCACCACTATAATCGTCATCTAACTATATCATGAAGTTAGCAGCTTTCTGCTTAGATGTTTATGGGCTAATATCCAGTAACAAAGAGGCCATTAGTAGACTCCGTTTCATATAAGAAGAAACAACGTGAAGTTTGACAACTGATTTGCGCAGAAACCAAAATCAGTTTATCTGATCTAAGACCATGCTTCCTAAAAAACTTGTAGGTGTTAAAGGAAAAATTATCCACAGTCATGGCTGACAGATCCTAAATTTGTGTTAACCTACAAAATCTGAAAACGTTACGCTACTGATTTGAAGTAGAATATTATATGGCGCTGGATTTGACAACTATACTGCAACGTCACGTGGCTTTTTAAAGGAAAGGAATTCTTTTTGGAAAATGGTTTTCACTGTCAAAAACAATATGACACTTTATAGCTTGTGGACTAGGTTTATAGGTTGGAGTGGGAATCTTGGGTCTAGCATACTTCCAGATTAGATGAAAAATTTTGCACGGGTATGTATTGGGGAATGATTATCTTTGGGAAGAGACTATTTCCTTCCCATTTTTGTAAAAAACCTATCAAATTGAAATTTTAGGGGGTGGGTGGCATAAGCAGCTAGTGAATAGATTCCAGGATGTAGAGTTTACTCGAGAGCACTAAGCCTAAGGATTAAGTGGGGAATGGGTAGCAATACCAGCGAGGTTCAAACAGAACTAACAGGTATCTCAATTGCCACAAAAGAACTAACCAGCAAAGGAATTTCTAGCAAAAACATAACAATCTGCACTGATCATGACAAGCCCTATTAGCCTTGAACAGACAACGTCTTATATCGGGGCTAGTACTAGAGTGCCACCAAGACTTAGTTAACGCCTCGACAGATGACAATATTATCCTGTCAGGCATGTCTTATGCGAGTGTCCGGAGTTTTCGTCAATAAGAGAGTGTGTGTTCGGTGAGTCTTGGCCTACACCTGCCGATATAAAGGAGATGTCTCCTAGTGACCTGTCCACCTTCCTGGGAAAGACAGGATGGACGATGACCTAGGAAGACAACTCTTCGGGAGGATGTACAAGTAGCCTAAGTGCTGTGAGCCTACACACTCACCCTACCTACTCTACAGATACAGAAATTCCAATTTTATTAAACATAAATTGCGTATTCTTTCTTGTCGTGATGATAAACCCTGTATTATGTGTTAATTAATCTTCAACACCCACAATTCTGACAAAAATTTATATTATTCGTGAAAAATGTAATTAATATTAGCAATGTATCTAAATAAAATAAACTGGTATGTAATTTAAATATTAATAGTGATAAAATTAATGTGGAGCATACCAATAGCCCCATTAGCTAGGTCCGCACCAAATTTTCGTTTAGGAATTATTCGAAACATTTACAATTATTTATTTGTATCAATTTTTTGAGAGCTGGCATCCAGCGTTTTCAAGTTTCAAGATTCTCCGTTAATTTCATTGTTGAAAACACTTGAATATTGATAAAACTAGATTATAATTTATATTCATTATCGATAAAATGCTATTGTTGAGAAATATACAGATAAAGTATTGTTTTTATTAGATAAACAAAGCATGACAATGACATTATTTGTATTTTTACATGCATCAAAAAATACACCAAAGGACAAGAAGCGAAACTTCAGAATAAAAAAACGAGTCTGCACAAGCCATCTTTTAAATTAGCCGTCATATGTCATACGATCACATGCTGGCCTCTTTCTTATGGTCTTTACAGACCCAGCTTAGGTTAAAGTTTGCTTGTAGGTTGAAATTATTTTTTCAAATGAACTATTTCACGTGTATATTGTCAACGAAAAGGGCAGAAGTAGCTACGGATAGAAAAATACCTATAAATACATTTAATAAAACAATTTATGCTAAAATATTTTTTTTGTACTATTAGCTGTGAAGTTGACAATTTATATTGCTTGTTCTAGCCATCTGAGAAGTTGAATTTCTCTTTTAGTGGTTAATATTTTTTCTATTATTAACCTAGGTCAATAATGGACAAATTCAACTATTTTGGGAATTCAGGGTTAGTAGTTTAACAAAAGCTTGTGCAACTTAATTTTGTATACCCAGGAGATTGTCTTTAACATATTTGCTGCTTGAAATTACCTATCAAGATAAAATTATGTGAATAAAAATGCCATTATTTTAAAATTCGCGCTCAATCAAAAATAATCTAATGACATAACGAGTACGTTCATAATATATCGAAAACTGACAGTGTACTTGTCAGTCAGACGACGGAGTAAACGCTCCTCGTGGTGCGTTTGTGAATTATTTTCAATTTTTGTCCTAAATTTGGCTAGTAGTGGAAAAAATTGTATATACACCAGACATTCATAAACCTCGCACCTTATTCCGCTCGAGGAAAGCCACTGGCGAAATAATCTTGGTTCTCGGTCAATAAAAATAGTCTTCACACACTCAAAACATCTACCAACTTAATGTAATGATGTGATAGCAGAGTCCATTTTTCACATTCACCAGATTTGTCCTAAATAGATTATTTTGGAGCTCAAAGTAAAATCAACAATGTACATAGTTCAAAGTACATTTACAAGAATACTTTCAATTCATTTAATCAATGATTAAAAATATACCCACTTCACTATAATCAAAACAATCACTTTGAGATTAATTTTCACTATAAATTTCATCTCGATTCACCTATTGTTGAGTGTGAAAAATAAGATGCTCGAGTCCGTATTTTTGTTGGTTTTGATCTGCTGTTGCTCTCAAGCACAGTATCAGCCTACATGGAGTAGTTTAGATGCAAGACCTATACCAGATTGGTTCGACGAAGCTAAAATTGGTATATTCTTACACTGGGGTGTGTTTGCGGTTCCCAGCTTCAAGTCAGAATGGTTTTGGTCGTACTGGAAAAGTAAGTTTGGATTATTTTATCAACAAAATTTACATGGCAAAATAAGTTTTCTAACATACCGTGAAGGTTATAATTGTATAGTCAAATGCAGTCTTATCGTGCGTGTCATACGATTCAACAAAGACATATAAGTACTCACCGTTTTTGTTTTCTTTTATTGCGTTTAATCAAAACATAAGATTTTTGCATGTTTTTTATCGTTGCGAACATCTATATTTCTTTATTAAAATAATGAACACACCCCGATGCGTATATTTTGAAATTTAAAATGACTTTTTAGCTGAATACTCAACAAATCGGTGGCCAATAATTCTAGGAACTCTTTTGTTGCTTTCGTTTATTTGGACTTCAAGCACTTGTGCGTGACGCCTCAGTCGTCACGACCACGTCATGACTTCTAAGCAAAACGAACACGATCCTCAAAACCACTTGTCATGTGCCAATGCCAATGAATTTTCTGTGTTGTTAGAAGAACAGTTTCCGATTATAATGTTATTGATAATATAATTTTGCATATTTAGATATTTTTAGTGAGGTTTAAATCGTAATCGGCTCAATCTTAACCTTTAAATAAACGTCAAACCGGTCAAACGTCAAATATTTAATGTCCGTGGCTTGAAGCTCATACTTTTCGGTATGTGCTCAAGGGGCAAGGTAAGACTAGGCGTCACGCCCGGAAATAAACGAACGAAATTCAGTCACTACGAGCTGCTACCAGCAGCCAAAAGTGAATAATCGAAAACACCTTTTGCAAGTAACCATTTCATTTCTGTTATTCTGTCACTAGTTATGTCAAATGTCAGTTATATTTATTTATGTTGATATGCGTTTAATTGTGAATGTCCATTTTCGATTAGATTTTTGTAGCATTTCTAGTTAGTTGTATCTCTATTCTTCTAATTACTTTTTGCACTGACATCTGACATAGCTAGTGACGATAACAAAAATGAAATGGTGACATGTCAAGAGTTCCTAGAATTATTGGCCACCGATATGTTGAGTATTCAGCTAAAAAGTCATTTTAAATTTCAAAATATACGCTTCGGAGATGTATTCATTATTTTAATAAAGCAATATAGATGTTCGCAATGATAAAAAACATGCAAAAATCTTATATTTTAAATGGTAGACCTTAACTGTCATTCTTGTCAGAAAAAAACACTTTTTGTTGACCACACTGATCTTAGACTGAACTCCTCCATTGGTCAAAGGATCTGGCTTTGTTGTGGCTTTGTCCCCTGTTTCAAGCTCCCTCCTTGATGTTCCAGAATACGTGATTATTATCTTAAGAGAACAGCAATAAAGTATAATATAGGAATAATTCCCGGGGATTCACACCTTACACGTAACTATCCATAGTCACTTCACTATAAGTATGAACAGACTTTACCTATCCAGACCATGTACACCACCGTGTATAGTACGATAAAGTCCTAGCAGATGAACATCTATTAATAATACACAATAACTGAATCATGTCATGGACCGATTTGACCTTGTGCGTATCAAAACATAAACATAATTTGAACTTCCACTTATCAGTCTATTAATTTTCTTTGGTTGGATTACAATGTTTGCGTTAACAGTGTTTTTGATGGTATTAGTGAGTTGTTATGGTGTTAAATATAAACCGAATTGGGATAGTTTAGATTCCAGACCATTACCATCATGGTATGATCAATCAAAAATCGGGATTTTTTTGCATTGGGGTGTTTTTTCAGTTCCTAGTTTGAAATCCGAATGGTTTTGGGCAGATTGGAAATGTATGTATTGTATTGTATTGTATTTCGCAGTTTTGTATGAAGCTGGTTTATTTTCAAATACAGTGTTTCTGGGAAGTATGGAATAAAATCAACGTTTCCTTAACCACAAACTTGAAATAAATACTTTGGTTATTGTGCAAGACACTTACTCCTCGATTTTGACAAAACATTAATTTCAAACTTATTTTACCCCATTCAGCACACCCCACATCGATAAAAATAGGATACAGACGTACCTTTCGTAGCGGCGATGTGTCTTACGTCTTTTTCTAATGTCCCACTGACCGTTCTCGTCTGGTCTGTACTTGTTACGTTTACGATCAATTATTATATTTATGAAAAGTGACTATTATTCTTATTATCATATTTATTTAAATAATACTAAAATATATTTAGATTCTCGGAAAAACATCAGCATTTTGAAAGCTCTCTCGAATTTGGCTGAATACGATCCTGATGATTTTATTTATCAAATTCAAGGTTAGCTATATGTCAAAATAGCAAATAAAAACCAAAAACCCGGATTTACGTCACAAACGATGACGCACAACAATAAGGCTATTGAATGTACTATACATTAATTACAAACATTTTTGTCAAAATCTGCACAATTTCCCAAAACCTTGAACAGTGTTAGTGTAGTCCGTGGTATTGTCAGTTGTATGCGGTAGAGAATAATAAGAACAGTTCCAGATTTCCCAACCTATTTCATTCCTTTCTGGATATTCATTATTGATCTTATAATTTTTATCAGCCACCGTATCAAACACTCAATCTATAAACAATAATCTATAAAGCTAGCAAATCACGCGACCCCTGTATTTAATGTGCACGTGTTTTTCAGCGACTGTTTTTCGGAATGTCTTTATGAGCGCGAAATGAAAGTGCCGACGATGATTGAACCTACTATTCATTATTTAGGTACGGTGACAGAGTGTTGCCGATATTGTCATATTAGTTATATTGTATAATAAAACATTGTTGTACCAGTTAGTGTTGAATATTGTTTTTTTTTTCAAGTTTTTGGCTTAGGAAATAATTAATTTACTCCATACTTTACGAACACGCTGAATAACAATATGTTTTGTTGAATGTTAAAATTTCCAGGATGTTCAAAGTGGAGATTAAATTTTTATTATTCATGTTACGATAATAAAAATACCCATCTATGTAAACAAGATATTTATATATTGATAAATTTTTTCATATACACTTGTATGTAGATATAATATCTTTTGAATGGGTCATTATATTTACACGTTTAAAATGTTGTTGGAAAGATTCTTGATTCATATAGTAATGATGATTAAAAGTTTTTTGATGGCAATTAAGTTCGAAACTCTGTAGAATAGATTGATTCACGCGAACTTTTAGCTTCTATATATAAAAGTATTTAGTTTGGAAAAGTTAACCAAGCTGTTAAAATATGTTAACAGTCGATTTCTATTGCAAATAAACAGAAAAGCTACACAAATGACACGAAAGAATGGGATGGAAATAACGTGTAGAATATTTTTAACATATAGGTAGCCTTAGTTTTCCCTTTCTTGTTATATTATTAAATCTAAAGTAGTAAAGATGTACCGAATATCCCAATAAGAATATGGATCTTGACCATATATATCAGAAACCGTTTATAGTACTGTGTAAACTTCAAGCATTTACCTTTCCCTATTTTCTCTATTATATTATCTCGAGGAGTTGGAAGTAGGAGTAGGAAGAGCGCGTCCTGAAATAAAAGTCCAAGACAGTCTAGTGACCCGGGGCCCGATTCTCGATTTGACTCCTATGGGAAATATGGCGGCTTTCCCATGAGAATCAGATTTCGGTATTCTGGAGCACTCTCGTAGGAGTCTTCTCCTACAAAAAGCATAGGAACCTATTCACATGGTCCTAAATCATGGGAAAATGGAAATCAGTCACCAAAGCGCATGCGATGTATCTATATCGTGTATTCACCTCTTACATTCAATGATTTTAGGTTATTTATTTCTTGTGTACGTTTCATAATTTTATTAAATAAACCCATTTAAATATTCCTAAACTGTATGAAATAAAAAAAACATGGATGAAATGGTTCTTTTAAATCAATTGGAACATGTCGAGGAGTTAGAGAATAGGCCTGACAGAGACTATTGATCAAAATGGCACAAAGGCTGTCCATTTGAGCTCATAAGTGATCGACAATTTGTAAAACTGTTTAGGCTGCCCAAACAAGTTGTTTTAAATTTAATCGAGGAGCTAGATGATTATATTTCTCCACCGTCTAGAGTGTCTGCATTACCAAAGAGCATAAAGGTTTGTACTTATACGACGAATGTTTAAAGCTGTTTGTTAAAGTTGGTACCTATATTGTTGAAGGTCCTTGTAGCACTAAAATTTTATGCCACCGGCAGTTACCAATCTGATGTAGCTACTTGCAAATATATAGCTGTAAGTCAATCTTCAGTTAGTCGATGCGTTGCAGAAGTAAGCAATGCTTTAAATGAGAGTCGAGTGTTCAACCAATGGGTTCATTTTCATAGAAATGTTGAAGAGATGGATGTGGCTAGGAGGGAGTAAGTGATTAATTGAATTGTTTCTTAAATATAAATATAAACCTTTTCGTAGATTATATGCATCATTTGGAATACCAGGCATTGTAGGTGCAATAGATTGCACTCACGTGGCAATATACCCTCCTACAGGAAATGATCATCCTGAACATATTTATATTAATAGAAAACAGTATCATTCAATAAATACTCAATTAGTAAGTATATATACCCCTTTGGAGAGTGACAGTCTTCAATATATTTACTTTTAGGTTTGCGACGCCAATATGAGAATATTAAATGTTAATGCTAGATACCCAGGGAGTACCCGTGATGCATATGTATGGAGGAATTCTAACCTTAATTTACACATGCAAGGACTGAATGTAGACCACCCCCGTTATTTTTTAATAGGTAAATCACTTTTTCATTTAAAAGATCAATTACTTTCACATTTATATTATAAATTATAGGAGACTCTGGATACCCTCTGAGAAAATGGCTTCAGACCCCAATTAGAAACCCAGAGCCTGGGTCTCCAGATGAAGCATACAACACTGCATTTTGCCAGGCAAGATCCACAATTGAGAGATGCAATGGACTCTTAAAAATGCGGTTTCGCTGCCTACTAAAACATCGGGTATTACATTATTCCCCAACAGTAGCAGCAAAAATTATAAATGCATGTGTTGTGCTTCATAATATATGCATCAGCCAAAACCTACCGGATCCTGAAGCAGAGGAAGGTGATAATCAGCTTGATTTTGGCATCATTGGAGAAAATCATTTAGAAGGGGCTGATATTGATGTCAGAAATATTGACTTGGAAGAAGGTAGACAACTACAGCGCCAAATAATTCAAAATCATTTTGCAAACCGATAATATTTATGAAATACATTGGTAATATAATTCATATTGAATCTTTCAAATCTGATATTTATTATCATTTATTTACAAAAATTGCACACATTCCCAACCTTCTGAACAAACCTTTCCACACAAAAATGACTAGTAACTTAAACACAATGGACAATAACAAAATCACACAAATAAATCCTTAAATAGTTAAACAAATCCTTAAAAAAAGCATAATAATAATAAAGACTAGTAACTTAAACACAATGGACAATAACAAAAACACACAAATAATTCCTTAAACAGTTAAACAAATAAATCAAAAAAGCATAATAATAATCGACTGGTAACTTAAACACAATGGACAATAACAAAAACACACAAATAAATCCTTAAACAGTTAAACAAATCCTTAAAAAAAGCATATATTAGCATATTCGACTAGGCACCAACTGTTAATACCAATTTTTATTTCATTGAACATGCTAAACTTTCAAGAGCTGTTGCTAAGCGCTCTTTCGCTTCCACATCCCTTCTTGAAAGTTTCAATTTCTGCTCATAATAATTCTCTTTGCATGCTGATTTCTTCTCTAATATTCTGGAAATATTTTGGCTGGCTTTTGTGGCTTCTGTTAAACGGACCCTTTTGCGTTTTTTTTGTATAATACTCTCTACTTCAGGAGGAGCAGAATGTTGTTGACCTTCCATATTGTCTTCAATTACATTCAATTCTTTTAATACTTCTGATCTTTCTTCGGGTCTTCCATTAATCCAATTATAATCATGATCCTACAATTGTTCAAAAATATAGGTACTAAATATGGCTGCAGTAAGCTGTAAAAATAATCAAAATTTCAAATACTCACAAAAATCACAACAGATTCCTCGACATTTTCATTGCCCTCCACTGATGTCTTATTCAACAGTTTAAAAATGTTTTCATCGTCCTCTGTGAATGTTTTTTCTAGTATTGGAGGACCGCCACCTGTACCACAAGTATAATGCTTGATGTCTGTATTTTTCTTTTTGACATTTTTTTTAAGTCTTGCCAAGTCTGCAATAAAATTGGAATATAAATACCACACCATACACAAAATTCATTAGAGCAATGAATAATAACTATAAATACATACCCTTCTCCACATAATCCACTGCTTGTTAGCACCGGGAATGCTATTAAGTTTCCCAGTGATATCTTGCCATTTCTTTTGTGCATCTTTGTAGGTGAAATTGTTTGAAAATTTGCCAGATAATAAATTTTCCTCACTCTCCATGAAAGCTATCAGCGCCTTCTTTTGCGCCTCGCTCATGTGGCCACCTTTCTCACCCATTACAAACAAATACCTACTTTAATTATTAGTTTAATTTAAATTAAGAAATTGAATAATCAAGAAAATCGTTTTTAGTAGGTTATGTTACAAAACTACAAAACTAGAAACATTTTCAGAGCTGCCAATACCACAATACAACATAAAACTGACATAGAACACCTAAAAGGAATTAGTATGCTCAAGCGTGATTGGTTAGAATTAACAAATATGAGAGTCTATCTCAGACATACCCTCCTATGGGAAAGTAAATTCCAATGGCAGTCGAGAATAGAGTTTTGTATTCCTATGGGAATATTAGTATAGGAAACACTTCATATAGGAATATTTTCTCATGAAGTGGAGAATTGAGGCCCAGGCTGGCCAAAAAAATTGGCTGGAAATGAAGAATAGACAACAAGTTTCACTTAAGAATAACCCACTTGAAGTTGCAGTCGTATGCGCGAACTTCTTGTCAAAGCCAGCGCCATATTGTAAAATTGGCATTCAATAAAATACACAACCCTAACTCCAGCTAAATGCCTTAAAATATTCAAAAATTAAAAACTCACACCCTCAAATGTGAATAATAAAATGGGACCGCGACCTAAATAAACAAGGCCGCTTTTTTTGCGCAAGACAGTTGGTAAACTTCAAATGGCTTCTTCTTATTTAAAACGAAGTCTAACTTTTGCAGTAACGAAGTTACAAGAACTCGTGACAGGTGCAGGTCGTCGCATAGTAGTAGCGATCGATTCCCCATTATAAGCTGTTTAAGATTTGTATGACCTAAGCACTGTTGCCGCTTTGTTTTTAAAGAATAGAAATTACAGAAAAAGATGGATAATATCTTTTTTGTTGGCAAAAATGTAACCGTTTTAGCAGTCAGTCTTGTTATTTAACTAATACACAAGGCTAGCCAAGCTACCTCGGTCATATTTAGCGACTCGCTCAACATAGTTTTGTATTATGTACTCGTTATATAAACAAGTATCACTAAAATATAATTTTTTTCAGCTAATGACAACGAAGTGGTAGAATATATGAACAAGAACTATCCGCCAAATTGGAATTACCAAAACTTTGCAAAGGATTTTACAGCCGAATTTTACGATCCCGACGAATGGGCGGAAATTTTCGCTAATTCTGGTGCCAAGTAAGTACCACTTTACTTAACCATAAAATAAAAGATACACATTAAATTTGATGTTTTATGTTAAAGGTATATCGTTTTAACCAGTAAACATCACGAGGGATATACTTTGTGGCCATCGAAATATTCATACAGCTGGAATGCCAAAGACGTCGGACCAGGAAGAGATGTTCTTGGTAAATTTAATATAGAATCTTTCCATCTGGAAACTGCTTATGCTTAATATATATTTTTAGGTGAACTCGCGGTTGCGGTAAGAGCAAAAAATCTCAAATTTGGTGTGTATCATTCATATTACGAATGGTTTAATGAAATCTATCGTTCAGATAAAGCTACTGGCTTTTCTAAAACAGAGTTTGTGGATAACAAAGTAAGTATTTGTCTAAATAAGACAGATGAGGAGGAATAGAATCGATACTGCCTTTTTCTTTCATTTTTTGACGTTCCATAGACTACTTGTTTCATCTTTTTTCTCCCATGTGTCTTCTTTATTCTAACCTAAGAAAGGCAATTGCTGATTCGTTTCTATTATAGCAAAATATATAACGAAACTTTTCAAATATTTTAAGATTAATCCAGAATTGAAGGAGCTCATTAACACTTACCAGCCATCTGTAGTTTGGTCCGATGGAGATTGGGAAGCCCCCGATACTTATTGGAAGTCTAAAGAATTCTTAGCTTGGTTATACAACGAAAGCCCAGTCAAAGATGAAGTAGTTGTGAACGATAGATGGGGATCGGGTATACCTTGCACACATGGAGGCTTCTTTTCATGTCAAGATAGATATAATCCAGGTAAGCTTAGCTCTTATTCTTCTTTAAATTATATCTCCTCGTGGTACATAACCCCACTTTTTTGAGCTGTCAAATGTTCAGCAAAAAGAGGGTGTCGGAACTAATTTTTACAGGCGGGATATTTAAATTTGGTGACATGATAACAATTATAGGTTCACAAGAGCTTGTCTTTCTAATTGGGTTATTCAACGTCGGTCTGTTTCTGCAACTGAGGCTAATCACCGACGCCCACTAGTGTTCCAACCAGTGGTAGCGTTCTTTAACGAGCCCAAAATACATGGACTCGGGACCTCGGTTTTACGTCTCTTCCGAAAGACGGCATATATCATATATCTACATTATACCTAGTGCTCATTGGTATAATGCTTGCGAGCTGTGATATGCTACTTCGCTGCCGACTGTACGTGCTCTATACGATGGTTTTCCCTGTCATGGTCACCCATCCAAGTACTAACCATGTTCGACCTTGCTATAACTGTAACTATCGCATCAAAGGCGTTCCATTACAGTGCTGGGTCGTCGCCCGTTCACAAAAGCTAAATAAACTAAGTTTAAAACCAGAACTGGTTTGAACACACTGATGAACAACTTTGTAGATACATCATTTCATGGATCAACAACTTCATCTGCGTTCATTTTTCTTCAGTAGCATTATTGCATTATTAAAAAACTCATAATGATTGCTGTGATATTTATACGTGCTACAACCACAGGCTGCTTTTTTTTCTGACATTCTGAATGATAGTAGATGGCTCTCGTGATAGTGGTTATATAGGTAAATAGTCATCTGTTTATTTTAGGAACTCTTCAAGAGCATAAATGGGAAAACGCAATGACTCTCGACAAAGCATCTTGGGGATTCAGAAGAAACGCTAAATTAACTGATTACATGACTATCTCGGAACTGCTTGATCAATTAGTTTCTACTGTTAGCTGTGGAGGTGAGCATTGAATTAAAATAAGAAGAAAAACCACAAAAATCAATTTTATTGTTCGATTAGTTGGTGCTGACCACAGAAATAGTGTTTAGTTCTGTGGATTTGAACGAAAAACAACATTAAATAAATTATTTTTTTCAGGTAATCTTCTTTTGAATATTGGTCCAACGAAAGACGGAATCATTGCACCTATTTTCCAACAACTTCTCCGTAACTTAGGTACTTGGTTATCCATTAATGGTGAAGCCATTTACGGTACCAAGCCGTGGGTAACACAAAACGACACATTAAATAGTAAAGTTTGGTACACAATCAAGGATTCTACAATTTACGCCATCAGTTTGGAATGGCCTGAAGATAGTACATTGATCGTGGGATCTCTGTTAAACAATGTTAAAGATCCACAAACGTCTATTTATTTAGTTGGAAATGAAGATAAACCATTAGAGGTAATAAAAACGTATAATATATTTTTTCTACAACCTCGATAAATGTTCATTTTGTAACCGTATTTGCAACAAAATGGGCATCATTTTGTGCTCATTACATAATATACTATTTTATTTACGTTGTTGACATCATATGGTACTTTTTTAAAATTCTGGGATAGTTCTAGGTGTTCTGCTCTGATAGTTTATAGATCTGTGATCTTCGACTTATGACAAATGAGGTATTAGGCCAGCTCTGGGACTCTGCACACTATAGAATTCTACAATCGACTCTATTCTACACGACTTGTCGACAAAAGATTATCATTTTTTAAATGTGACAACGTTGATATGTGAAGACATGTTGATGGTAATGTCAGAAATAAAATAAGAGTTGTTGACATAGTACGGAGCATACGGAGTGAGATTTTTTATTGTTAACTGGAATAATAGTTATCTACTGCAGAAAGCGAGTGTACAGAGTCCCAGCACTAAAAAAGAACACAACTACTTTACTTTCTTCTTCTTTTACAGTGGACTCTTGATAGTGAATCCGTCAGCATCAAATTTCCCGATAAAGCTACAGTAAAAAGCGAATGGGCTTACGTAGTGAAAATTGATACTTCGGCGAATGTAAATATAATCTACTAAACATAGAAATAAATGAAATTATACTATATGAACTGTATTTAATTCAATATATTTCCTCATTCCTTAACACTTGCATTTCTTATCTTGTTGTTGACCATCGAAATTTGAATATAAAAATTCGGGCTTATCTGTACAAGTAGTTGGGAAAGTTTCTTCTAGGTCATCTTCGGGTGGATCTTCTAAAATACTTTTAGCCAACTGATCGAATACCATCGATGACACTCCTTGCCCTTCAGGATCGTCAAACGTGAAGGACTTTCCTTGAACGGGACCGTCATCCTTTCGAGAATATGTTCGAGAAGACACGTGAATTATTGTCATATTTTGATTGGGTTGATTATCGCCTGCATCTTCGTCTTCTTCGTTAATAGAATCTAAGTAAGTAGGACATATTATACTATTGTCTTGTTCTCCTTGAGACTTTAAAGGACAAGGAGAATAATCAGGACATCCTCCATTATTAGGTCCTCCTCTTGTCGACGAAGAAGCTACATATTGCTGATACTGCGAATCTTGCTGTCTATCAGTATTATTATTACCATTACACTCACATATTTGTCTAAAACTGTCATTTGCAGGTCCTGCTGAATACATTTGTCTTTGAGACTGATCACGCGAGGAGCTCCCCGCAAACGTTGAATTAGGAGGTTGTCTTTGAGGTGTTGCAAATGTCGAATTAGCTTGAGGACTATAACCGCTATATTGATTGTTTGCTACTTTACTACTAAATGTTGCATCTGGATATCCAAAATTTGAATTAGCTTGAGTAATGTTTTGGAAGTCATTATATTGATTTTCGTCGTATTTACAAGGTGCCTGAGGACTACAAAAACAGTTCATACCGTCATCTTCATCAGCATAAGAATCTTCAACAGCATCGTCATTACACTCACATGACGAACCGTTGACAGGTGTTCTATTAAACGTTTCTGAAGGTAATCCACCTGCAGGTCCTCTACCATACGATGTATTATTACCTTGACTCGTATCCTGTGCGGACTGACAAGGCGCGTAAGGGCTACACATGCATGCAGATTCATCATTGTCAGCAATATCAATAGGATCGGCATCCCCATTACACTCGCACGATGACCTAATGGTTGATGAAATGCCAGTCCAATTGGGTGATTCATTAT
>CAJUYG010000220.1:230563-246217 GCA_910591675.1 Galerucella calmariensis | reverse complement strand
TATCAATTACCATAACTTGACTATCTATTTTTACATAATTGGCTATCTCTTATAACATATTCTGTATAACATATTAAAACCAACTATTTTTAGAACTATCTTGAGCATAGGAAGCCAGATTTAAAATGTACTTCATTATTTTTCATCATATTTCAAATACTGTATCAATTACCATAACTTGACTATCTATTTTTACGTAATTGGCTACATCTTGGAAAATACTCTGTACAACATATTGAAACCACAATTTTTTAAAAAGATCTTGAGCTTAGGACTTTAAATTTCAAACATACATCATTATTTTTCATCAAACTGTATCAATTACCATAACTTGACAATCATCTGATATTTTTACTTTATTGGCTATATCTCAGTAAATACTCTGTACAACATATTAAAACCAAATATTCTTAGAACTATCTTGAACTTAGAAAGCCAAATTTAAAACAGACTCCATTATTTTCCATTTTAATCAAATACTGTATCAATTACCATAACTTGACTATCTATTTTTTACGTAATTGGCTATATCTCGGTAAATACTCTGTATAACATATTAAAGCCAAATATTCTTAGAACTATCTTCTGCTTAGGAAGCCACATACAAAACGTACTTCATTATTTTCAATCTTATTCAAATGCTGTATCAATTACCATAACTTGACTTTCTATTTTCACATAATTGGCTATATCTTGGAAAATACTCTGTACAACATATTACAATCAAATATTTTTAGAACTATCTTGAACTTAGGAAGCCAAATTTAAAACGTACTTCATTATTTTCCATCATATTTCAAATACTGCATCAGTTACCATAACTTGACTATCTATTTTTACGTAGTTGGATATATTTCAGTAAATACTCAGTACAACATATTAAAACCACATGTTTGTAAAAAGATCTTGAACTTAGGACCTTAAATTTCAAACATACACCATCATTTTCCCCCAAACATGGAGAATATTACGAATTACCATAACTTGACAACTCTCCCGATACCAAAAAAATTATAACAAAGAAAAATCCACTTACCAACATACGTAATACAATAAAAATCCGGTGCCCAAGTTTCGAATTCTCTCTCCCAATTGATGATCGTCGATAGTGGTACGCTGATTAAAAACGGTCCTCTACAATGCCCTTCCTTATAAAGCGAATACAAAAATACGATCGTCTGAATTGTTTTACCCAAACCCATCTCATCAGCTAAAATAGTATCGATTCCGTTAGCCCAAGAATATCGAAGCCAATTAAGACCTTCTAATTGATATTCGTGAAGACCTCCACTTTCGTCCAAATAAGAAGGTTGTTTATCCATTTTTTTCTTCAAGTCACTACAAGGTTTCTCCGGAGGAGGAGTGTATCTTCGACTAAATAGGGAGGAAAATTTTAAACCAATTTTTTTATTCAAAATAAAATAAACTTACGGTCCATTACGATCTTCATCATCCATCAATTCCTTAGTCTTGGGTTTCTTCGCTTTCCCCTTTCTACCTACTTTACTACCACCAGAACCGGTCAAACAAGCTGCTCTTAGATCGTGGTAGTACTCAACAGCTGGTTTAAGACCAGGTACGTCGTCAGATTCATCTTCCCAAGTCGCTTGATCGTAAGTTAATTCACGCCATTTTACAAGATATAAAGTTCTGCCATCTCGCATCGTTCTATGATTTATAACACGATGAACTACCAGCCATTCCGGTTTTACTCCGTATTTGTAGTACTTTTCTTCCAGTTCCTCGTCGTTGTTTTTACCGCCCATTTTTAGGAGTCTGGTACATCTGCTGTCAGCTTCATCGATGGGTTCTTCAATTTTCGGAGGTTCCTCCATGTCCCATTTACGAGAATAACTGCGGAACATTAGAGGATGGTACACGTCCAATTGTAGTTCGGTTATCCAACTGCAATGCCAATACGATTGCTGAAAAATAATTATTTGAAATAAAAAATAAACATTCGGGGGGTTAAATTTCACACCTCTTGCCATTTTACGAAGAATTCCCTGTGTCTGGTGGGCGAATCATCTTCTGGAGCATCTTTCTTTTTAGGAGGTTCATCTACCCACTTCCAAGTTAGGATTTTTGCTACTTTTCCCACAAGTGGTGGACAACCACATCTCGGACACTTCCAATCTCCATCTGGAATGTCCGTTAGTGGAGGGTTGAGACAATGGGTGTGGTAAGCAGACGTGCAAGAATCACAGCATAACAATTCACCACCATCTTTGCAAACTCTGCAGAATTCTTGATGTTCGTCGTCGTCTTGTTCGGCCGGACCTTCATTTTCGCAATGTGGACAGCTCCATTTTCCTTCTGGTGCCTCTTCTAGCTCCGGTTCCAAGCATACCAAATGATAGGCTCTTGGGCAAGTATCGCAAAGAATAATCTCACCGCCTTGTTGACAAACCTCACAATAATCTTGGTGTTCGTAGTTTTCATCGTCAGGTTTACCACCTTTGACTTTCTTCTTCCTTTTTGTCTTGCAGCCTATTTTTGTTTTGGCTTTGCGTTTCGGTTGTGGAGCTTCTTCTACGTTGGATTCTGGTTGTTGTGGTGTTTCATCACCGTTAGTTGATTTATTTGATTTCGGTTCTTCTGCTTCTTGCAGCATTTGTTCAAATTCTGCATCGGAATCGCGATCTGTACCTCCAGGACTATTGCCTTCTTCCTCGTCCTAAAATAAATTCCAAAAAAAAAAAAAATTTTCATTAAATAAAACTATTTTTAATTACCGAACTTCCTCGTTTTCTTTTTCCTAATTTAATCTTCAAAGTAGGGACTTTCGTAGCAGCTTTCTTCTTGCTTGGTCTACCTCTGGAATTTCGTTTTTTCTTTGTCTTATCTTCGTCTTCTTCATCCTCGAATTCATCATCGTACGGTTCAGAGTCAGCCTAAAACATAAATTAGAAAATAATCTCAAGAAATTCCCACGAAATTGTATCTCCTACCTCTACAATTTTCTGTGCAGCTTCTTTGGATGCTCTAGAACGATTTATTTTGGGGTAAGTTTCTTCAGACACTGTAGCTGAAGATGATTCAGCTTCACTCTGTAAACTAGGATTGGCGTTGGAAAATTCACGCCATTTCGCTGCTACCAACATCATAAGCTTAGACATAGGGACCTTAAATAAACCAAGAATTATAAAAAAAATCCTAACTAGTATTTGTAATTTACCTTTGGATTTTCTTTTGTGAGAAGAGGTCTAACGTGCTGCTGAAACAGCTTGTATGTTGTCAAATTTTGCATATCAGCATCTGAATAGTCCAGTTCTACATCAGTTAAGCCAAATGTGGAACAAACTTGTTCTATTGTTGGCATACCTCCAGCACTGTGATCACTTGCTGGAGTTGGTGTAGAAGATGCCGATGAGTGCTTGGTGGAACCTTTTTTCCTTCCTCTTTTGCTACTACTTCCATAATCTGAATCCACTCCACCATTATCTTCTTCCTGAAAATCACTTTCCTAAAAAATATAGAAAATTTTGGTTATTTAATAATTTAACAAATTTTACGTAATCTTACATCTCCACTATCATTCTTGCGTTTTTTCTTCTTTTTCTTGCCTTTCTTTTCCTCCCCTTTGGCTTTTCTCTTTTTCCCTTTCTTTTTCTTTCTACCATCTTCAGGCTCATAATCATCATCTTCTTCCTGCTTTTTTTTAAATATAATTTTCTTGTAAATAATACACACAAATAAGTGAAAATCAACAAGAATATCCTATGGTTATTCAAATACAACAAAACATTATTTTCAATACAAAAATAACAGTAGAAGCTACAAAATAATTACAGCCATTTAAATCCCTTGTATTCATTGATAATTTTTGAAAACATTTCATATTGTTTATACTACCTACTCCATAGTTGTCAATATAAAAGCAAATAGTTTATATACATAAAAAAATAAGTGTTTTACCCCTCCTTTAGGTATGGCATCTTCTGAATCGGGATCATTTTCTACTTGTTCACTTGTATCTTCGGGGGCATCTTCTTCCCCTAAAAGAAAAACGCTTTAAAACGTGCGTGGTGACCATGTGGACGTTGGTCAGTGTCATAATAAAAATATTTTGGAGGGAAAATATGAAATTTCTAACCCCAAATATTATTAATAATTATTACCGAAATTATATAATTTGCAATCTGCCAATCTCTTTGTTTGATATCCTCCATTTTGTTAAGGGTCAGGATATGCCCGCGCGCTGTCACAAAAATAATGAAAATCTACCTCCCCCTGCCCCCGCTCAACTAATGGAACTTATTATCGGCAGTAATTATGAATTTTTACTGTGTTTCGAGTGATACTTTGGAAAAAGAATATGTAAATACTGATTAGTAGTATTAAGGGATGATCTGAAGCTTTGATTTGTTTACAAAATACATTTTTAAAGATAAACGAAGGTTTAAAGTCGGCTTACGTTTACACCTATGCATACTAGACAAAACAAACTTACCGGCGAAAGATTCATCCACCTCTTCGTCGGATGCCATTCTTTATGAAATATTTGAACACGAATTATTAATTTCAAACAAATTTTATCACGTTATTAATTAATACAAAGCACTATATAACCAAATAAAAAAAGCACGACGATCGACGACACACACTCCACAGAGTCCACAGTGTTCTTTTGGAACTCTTTTTCCTATCCCCACTTTGGCTAGACGAACTCTAGAGTATCAGCGGATTGACATGCGCCAGCACTACTATCTTTGTTTTGCTTATTTATTGTTGGATGTTACATCTCTGTTTACTTTTAAATTTCTAATACTTACGATGGCTTGTTGAATTTTGAACGCACCATTTTTTTAAATGGTCCCTAATTATGTGGATGGATAATTACTACCTACCATGCCTACCATCATCAACCAAGCGTTATAATACGATGATAATACGTACATTTTTTTCTTGGAATTTCGATTTTCATTTAAAATCATTTGAAAGAGTGCAATAATCACAGCGTTTCAAGAAATTCATCTTATTCCTACAAATTTAACATTTTAGTTTCGAGCGTAGAATAAATGTCTAATAATGTTATAAAAAAAATAATATTCGTTCTTAATTCAAAATAATATCTACGAATCCCATTAGATATATAAATCAGTAAAATCATTTAAATATTATATATCAATTAATAAGTTCAGAAATGATCTCATTTTAAATTACAGTCTAATGAAAATACCTATTATGATTAAAATGGTTAATTAAAACTCCAGTTTTTATTATTTTTTCATTTATATTTCGATGGAGCTTTCCTTTTAATTCAGTTATTCACAACAAAAAGTATGGGTGTAGAATCGTTTAAAGCAAGTGGAAAAAATTAAGGATTCCATTTTGATATCACTTTCGAACTGTTGTATGTTTTTACTCTCAACTCATATTATTGATTGGTGTCAAATATTATACAGGGTGTGCCTGGAGTTCGTAAAAAAAAAAATTTGAAAATCTGCACGAAAAGTTCGAGCAAGTCTTCTTCTCCCTTGCCAACTTTTTTCTTAGATGATATGTTGATATACATATTTAGTATTTACCTTATTTTTACCTCCTCAATCACCTTCTTAGTTTTGGGTACGAGCTCCTGGGACACCCTGAATATACGATGGTTTTTATTTTAACATAAATATTTTTCTATTTTGTCTTTTCTGTACAGAAGCTTCAGCAATCCGATGGTAGAGGATACTATAAATTATAAGCAGAAATGTTTTCAAGCTTTAGTAACTCGTTGGTAGATGGAGAAGAAAAGTATATTCGAAATTTCAATAACTTAATTCACCGTTTTCACCCGTAATGGATTTAAATTGATAATCTTAAACATTTTGTAAGCTTTGGTATTCTGTTGGTGAATTGAATCAAATTCAGAGACATATAAAAACTGATATTAAAATTTACACGCAATGGATATTAAATGATGGTTTGAATTCTGAAGTTTGAGTATTATGCTGATAGATGGGGCTATAAATTTTGCTTAATAGATAATAAATGGCTGTCTTGGTAATGGAATATTATTCCATGGAGTCAATTAATAGTCTCCAAGACTGAATCATAAATATTTATCATTTTGTCTTCTGGGTTTTTCTGTATAGTATTTTTTAAGCTTCAGTAATCCGCTTATATGGAGGTTATTATAAATTATATACTATTGTCGGAACATGGCGATCTAAACGTCTTTAAGCTTTAGTAAATCGGAGGTAGATGGAGCAAAATTTATTCGCAATTTCAATCATAATATAACACATTTCAATAACTTTATTCATAGCCTAGTCAAAGCAAATATCCGCAAAATGCCGCGCCTGATTTAAGTATTTATAGAAAAACTGAATAGTACTTTCGAAAGTAGACACTTCAAAATGTTCAGTGGTAAAGTTTCATTGAATTATATCAATTCCGAAAAAAGATATAATTGAATGAAGTCTTAAAAAAACAAGTAAAATTAGGCATGCAAAATCACCAGATTTTTAAGAAGTATATGTTTAATATTCGAAATATTGATGGCTCTGCTTTTATAACGATAATGTTTTATGCTCATTTGCAATGCTAAATCTAGAAAGAATTATCGCTGGGATGAGTATTAATTAAATAGGAACTTTGACTTTTTAGCTCTAGTTTTTTATAAATAAACTGACTTTACAGTTAGAAAATGTACCTACTTTTTCAAATTTGAAAGTATTTCTATCTAAAAGCTGATATTTTTCTCTACATTTCAGATGTGTTTATTTATTTTTTCAGAATGTTATAAGCTCAAAATTATTAACTTTTAAATCGTGTAACTTCGAATTGACTATCACTGACATTAATTTTATCTCGTAAACTTTTCAATTTACAGGAAAAATGACTAGCATCGTGAAGTTTTTCTCTTTGTATTTTTTGTGAGGTTTTATGTGTACTTTGACTAGGATATCAGTGTTTTCACCCAAAATGAATTTGAAACATTTTGTAAGTTTATTTTTAAAGAAAAATAACATTGACATTGACTATACTCTTAACAATGTGGTTCTGGAATCTCGGAATATATGTTGGATACCACACTTAGTTTTCAGGAACATATTAAAACTATTGTTAATAAATCTCTGAGTCTACTTGGCTACATTAAGCGTATTACCGTTGATTTTACTAGTTTTACTGTTCGTTAGTCAGACCCCACTTGGAATACTGCGCTTCAGTGTGGTCTCCACAAAATCTATTTTATATTGACAAAATCGAAAGCGTTCAGCACAGATTCCTTAGACACTGGAGAGACACTAGACATTCAAAATGGGTAGATACTTAAACTATGAAACCATCCAGCAAAATTTAAATATTACCACTTTAAAGCAACGGCCAGATCAGCATGACCTAATTTTATTGTTCAAAATACTAAATTTTTTAGTCGAATGTCCCGTCTTGTTAGCCAGAATTAACTTTGAAGTTCCTAGTCGCCAGACAAGGAAGGTTACTTCCTTTCATGTTCTTTTTTGTAGAACGAATTATGCACAATTTTCATTTATACCACGAACACTGAGAGGTGCTAATCAGTATCCTGAACTTGATTTCTCCACGGGTTTTATCATATATATAATACCACGAGAGTGAAAATTTTGTCGGCAAAATTTTTCGATTGTCATGAAAGTTTTTTGCTTGGCAATTTTGCGAATGACATTTAATCCAAAACCACTTGCCTAACGGCTTGTGGTTTTGTTAAAAATGTCATTCGCAAAATTACCTAAAACCAACAAACTTGAATACGACAAGAGAAAAATTTTACCTTACAAAATTTTTAATTGAGTGGTATTCGACATGACTATTTCACGAGAGAAAAACTAAAAAATCATGTTTAAACGTTTTATTTATTGCAAACTTCAATTATACAAAGCCAAAAAAATAATAACATTATGAAAAAAAAATTACTTACTTATGTAAAAAGTACAATTATTATAATTGTACGTTGTAGCATTACTTTGCATCAAAACCTGCGATGAATTTAAGTTAGAAACTGAGGATTCCTTCTCTTAATTTTTATTTTCTCGAAGGTTCTCTGTAAGTTGGAAATGGTGTTCTTCATTTAATTGTAAATATGGTTTCAAAGAATGGACAGAAGAAAGTCCTGTAAGCTTAATTACTTCTTATTGTTCACCAACTCCTTCTTTTGCTAATGCAGATATTGCAGAAGCTCTATGTGAATGATTGGTTATTTTCATTTTTTTTGTGTCTATACCAATTGATTCTGCCGATATTTTCGTCCACTTTGAAATTGTATTAATTCCCAATGGTGAATTTTTGTGCCATATTTTCTCCCAATTTGGATGTACAGAGTTATTCATTATAAATTACCCACACCCTATCATGGTTATTATTACTTCTACAAAAAAAAGTTTCACACAAAAGTTGTTTGGTTACAGCTGAATTTTCTTAATATTCTATCAAAAGTTCAGTAGCGTGCGTATTTAAGGGGATAGAAAAAGTAATAGTTCTTTTTTGAATGGGACACTCTCTATATTTTCACATTTTTGGAATGAACTTTTTTTTCTGATGTTCTAAATATATAATATGCTACCCCTACCTTGTACCGTTTTTGAGTTATGAAATGTTGAAAATCTGAGTTTAAGTAAATATACTGTAAAAAATAAAAAAGATAATTTATTAAAGTTAGCTATGAAAATGACAACTATAATTACTTTATATGAAAAATGTCAATTATCAAACATATTAGTTGTCATTTCCATAGCTTACTTTAATAAATTATCTTTTTCATATTAACAGTAATTACTAAAACTCAGATTTTCAACATTTCATAACTCAAAAACGGTACAAGGTAGGGGTAACATATTACATATTTTTGAAATCAGAAAAAAAAGTCCATTCCAAAAATGTGAAAATATACAGGGTATCCTATTTAAAAAAGAACTATTACTTTTTGTATCCCCTTAAATACGCACGCTACTGAACTTTTGATAGAATATTAAGAAAATTCAGCTGTAACCAAACAACTTTTATGCAAGACTTTTTTTTCTAGAAGTAATAATAACGATGATAGGGGGTGGGTAATTTATGATGAATAACCCTGTACTGTTAAAAATAATCTTGTTGTTGTTAGATAAGAATTGGATTCTCTTTTTTCAATAATTTTTAAAAATAAACGAACAGGACACAAATTGTTGTTAGCATTATTTCTTACCAGCCACTTACTGCCAGATAAAGCTTTTGATCCTCCTTGTGTCGTTTTGGAAAATATTGGATTATATTCTACCCTGCCAGTGAAATTACCTTTATTATCATACTCTTTTTTAAAGTAATTAATATCACAATTAGCAGCTTCATTTCCACGCCATGCTAATTCGAACGAACATAAATGAAAAAACTTTTTTTGTAACCCATCAGGATTATCTTCAGAATAGCTTTCTACCCTTTCCATTAATTCTTCTTTGGTAAACGCGTTAGAACTTCTTTTTCTGGTTTCAGATTCAGCCTGAAGCTTTTTACGTTTTGTATCCCTGGCCAATCTAGCAAATTTATAGGTAATATATTTAAATGGATCAATTTTGATGTTAAATTCTAGAAAATATTTTTCCTGAACCATTTGAGCAGTCGTATTCCAGATTGTTTTCACACTAGCTTCAGTCATCTTCAGTTTTAATAATTTTCAGACAGTTAAATAAATAAACAACTTAGTTTCCTTAGAAACCACTAACAAAGATTTTATATTGAATTTTATCACAGAGTGATAGAATTTTATAATTGATATATTAAACGTCAAAAAATTGTCAGTTCAAAACCTTCAAATTTTGTCAGTTATCAATTTACTCTAGTGAAATAGTCAGTTTTAAACGAACACTGTCAAGTATACTTATATAACTGATTGTATTAATGATATTTGGTTTTTAGTTGCGCGTTTTCTGTATTTTTTATATTTTACAAATTTGTATTTATAGTGAATTGTATCTTTTGTATGTTCTGTACTTTATATGTATAAATGTTTTGTATTTTTAAGATTTGTAATCACTTTTTTTAAAATGGGTTCGCCCGTAAATAAATAAATAAATAAAAAACAAAAACCGTTGTGAATTCATTAAAAAAACCATTATTATAAAATAGATACTTTATTTATAATATTTTAATGTACATAATTCAAAATATAATTAAAAAAATATGTAAATATTTTCAATGAAATAAATGCTTTTGTACCTATAATATTATACATTTCTTTTTTGGTGCTTTTAATACAATTTTCAATTCAAAGTTTGCTGGTAAGATGTGCCCGATTCGAAGGATCGTAAGATATATCCTGCCACCACGTCGGCCTCGCCATACTTTGAGGATTTCCCATCAACAATTTCTGAAGGTTTTCGTACAACTAAAAAAAATAAATTGTTATAATATTTTATAATTATTAGCAAATTTTAATTTCACCTTTCCATCGGAACTTCCCAGTACAGAATGGACGACATAATCAGGCGGTGCCAGACCGTCAATAACAGTCAAAGCGTCCGGTTTTAAACGTTTACATGTATCCAAAAGAGCGTCCTTGAACACCTGCGAAAAATCTGATCCTTGTGCGTATCCTCCTTGGTAAAAGAAAACCAAATTCTTATCCAAGCATGAGAGTCCATACAAAACGCCTAAATTATGCAGCGTCGTTTGAAGACTTGTATCGGCCGAGGAGGTTTTATTCCAGAAATATCTAAGGGCGGTGTATTCACCGTATGATTTTGATAGCACCGCCGCTCTATAAACTTGAGATTCATTACGAGCCGTGAATTTATCTAAGCCTCTATGAATTACTTCGTCTTGTTTTTGATGCATTTCGTGGACCATGTATAGAATAAGCCATTCGTAGGAAGCCATAACGACTGGAATGAAAATTATGTTAAGAAAAATTGAAAAAAAATTAGTTTTTCCACTACTAAAGGTGGATTCATGCAAGAAAAAACTAAAATTAATTTAAAACTAAAACTAAGAAGATAAAACCATGTAATAATGTGATGTAGATGTTCATGCAACAATAAGCTAAAAAAATAAGATTTAAATTAAAACTAAAAAAGATGGCCAACTTGCAACTAAGGAATTAATTTTTTCCATGAATTCAACACAACGCATGCGTCAAGCTCCGACCACAGATTACCTACTGGTGATTTGTGTTAAGTTATTGTTTATATGAACTTGTATTAAATGTTTGAAGATATTTTCATAGTTTATAACAATATTTTTTGTAAACAAGCTGGATTACTCTTAATATTTATCTTCAGCTATCTGACATCTCGATTACTATTGGAAGATTTGACAGATGATTGAAAATACTGCGCATGTCCGGTTGATTTATTAATTTTTTAATTTATGTTGCATGAATAGCTGACTATTCTTAGTTTAAATTTATTCTTAATTAGTTTTAGTTTAGTTGATGTTGCATGAATCCACCTTAACTGTGAACTTGACAATTATTGCTTCTTCTAGCCAACTGAGAAGTTGAATTTCTCTATTAAGTAGAGTTTAAACAGCAAATAGGCTATAGACAACATAGGTTTATAGTGATCACTAGAATAAAATAAGAAATAAGAATGAACCAATCAAATCGCGGATTTTTTGACAATGACTTTTGTGTTTTGTGCAAGTTTAGAAAATTTCGTTCTAAGTAGGTACAGTACATAACCTCAACCTCGCTATTTAGTTGTTATTTCATTAATAGCTGAGTTCGTTATTTGCATCGCAGAGGAGATGGATTTTTGGTCACGTGATCACAGATTAATCTGAGCAAATTGTTATTAACGAACGGCACGATCAATCATACATATAAACGAACTTCTAACCTCCTTTTTGCCTGTTTCTTTCATTTTAGAGACTACGATTTTTTTGTTTGATTTTTTCGTTTTAGATTTTATTTTTCATTATTTACGACTATGTCTAGCCACGAGGCAATTTTGGTAGCTATTCATGGTCTACAAACAGTACGAGATTTATCTAATGACAGGAGTGACTACAACATAACCTCATAACATGACATATAAACAGATTAATCTCTCTCGTCGGTCAAAATATCCGAGCAAACAGATTTACATCGGACTGATCTGAGCGGAATTACCGAACAGTTCAGATTTACCTCCCCTACCTCTAGATGTAATAAACGAACGATTCAGACTAAAAAGATTAATCGGACGCAAATAACGAACGCAGCTATTATTTTCCAAAATTTTTATAAACCATACAAACTAATGACAAAATCAAAAATTTTCATAAGATCTTAGGTTAGAAAACTAGAAATTGTCAAAAGTGTCAATACGGAAAAGATTGGGGAGTGGATTTGGGTCATGCGCAATATCATTTTCCAAATAAAATAAGCGAAAAGATAAAAGTTGACTATCTCTTATTCTTATTCTTTATTTTAGCTTATTTCCTGTATAAACGCTGTCATTGAAATGCATCAAGTGAACATTCTTATTTTATTTTAGTTGCTGTATAAACTCAGCTTTTTGTGGTTAATAATTATTTCTATTATTAACGAACAAATTCAAATATTTTGAGAATTCAGGGACAGTGTAGTTCAACAAAAACTTGTGCAACATATACCCAGGAGATTGTCTTTAACATATTTGCTGCTTGAAATTACCTATCAAGATGAAATTATTTGAATAAAAATGCCATTAGTTTAAAATTCGCGCTCAACCAAAAATGACTGATGACATAACGAGTACGTTCGTAATATATCGAAAACTGTCAGTCAGATGACGGAGCAAACGCTTCTGGTGGTGCGTTTGTGAATTATTTTCAATTTTTGTCCTAAATTTGGGTAGTAGTGGAGAAAATTGTATATACACCTTGGTGGTGAAGACATTTATAAGTCTCACACCTTATTCCGCTCGGGGCAAAGCCTCTCGCGAAATAATTTTGGTGCTCGATCAATAATAATAGTCTTAACAACCATAATATACTATTTTTGTTACTGCAGTATAGTAAGCACTTATTGTCGAAAACATCTTTAGTCACTTAGAAAACTCGTGACTAAACTAATATAGGTACTATTTTCGTCTACCTTTACAAACAATGACATTTCACGTACCAACTTCCGGATGAAAACTCGTCTAGTGAAATTAGTAACTTTTTTGTAAAAATCGACGAAAAAATGTAATATGCACCTCGTCGAATAACAGTCTAGGATCTCGCTAGCTTACAATTTGCAGGCTCAACTAGAATAGACAGTTTTTCGTGCTTTCTTCCCATCAATGATTCCTATCACACCAACACGTCACTATTTACACTCTTGATGCAAAATTATAAGGGAGCCAAATTTTTAACGTGGTTTCTCCACGTCCCCTTGATTATTAGCGTACAAAAATTCCAGATAGCCTCAGATGGAGGTTACGGAAGATTCCAGGAATTTTGTTGAATTCACTTCAACTACTCAATTTTACAGCACGAACGAGCCAAATATGGATCCTCCAATTAATAAGTTACCAGTTAATAAAGAAGGAAACAAGGATTCAGTCGACTGGTATATTATCTATGGTTTAGTAGTAGTTTTGTTGGTACACAACAAAATAACAACTTTAAAGTCCATTTTCCACGGTGCGAGTTGACGCTGCAACTCGAAAAAGTTGCATGAATGTTGGCGATTTTTTTCGTTGGGCGCGTCGGTCGCATGAATTAGAACTTGCTCTATTTTCGAGCGAGAAGTCGCTGCGAATTGGTAACCTTTCTGGTGGATTTGGTCGCACCAACCCAAAATTTCTATTGGCTGCTAGGCTCTGACATTGCTGTCACTGTCAATCAAGTTGGCAACACGTTACGTTTCCCCTATGCCTGAATGAGTCGCAGCAACAAACTATCGATAATGCTGATTGTACTTTTTCTCACAGCGATTTGTCCCAGCAACAAGTCGGTGCGATTTGACGCAACGTGGAAAATGAACTTTAGTCTATTAATACTCAGTGGCCTACAGAGACAAGCTAAATAACAGGGAAGAGAAAATAAGGTATTTATAACATGTACTTGGTACTGTATCGGTCAGGTTATCAAAGACTGTTCAAATCGGACGGTTCGAGAAATCCTTTCGATTTCAAATGAAAGCAGAATACTACAATAAACAAATATTGCTAAATTAAAAGAAATATGGTTCAACAGAGCTAGAAATGAACGTTTTAAATCTGCAAGGAAATCGAACAAATTGTGTCTAAGCCACTTCCAAGTTTGAAAAACCTTTTGTATTCAAGGGAAGCTACTATTTTGACAGCAATAAAAAATATATTGGTTCGCGAGACGGTGAACAGGGAAGTGTATTGGGCAATAGCCTTATTGAACTTGTTTTTTACATGTAACTCGATGCGTACATTGGTGTCATGGGCTACCAGTATGTTTTATTGGTTTCGATGAAACAAATACTCACATTCTTTATTTTGTACTTCAGATACTTTACGAACTGTACATTTTCTACTCCTAATCCTTTTGTGATCTTCGAAGAATGTACAACTACCTAAAGGAGTAGATAACTTGTCACCGGACAGTACGGCCTGCCACTGTTTCAGTAACCAATTGCTGGTTTGTTGCACCAGAACATTGTTATCTCCTTCGTACGTGACACAAGGGTCGTTTGTGTTGCGTAGCTCGCCCAAACGAGCGGCTTTCAAGAAACCATGTCCGCCGCAAGCTTCTCTGCATTCTTGTGCTGCATCTCGACACGACCAGGATAGGAGGGGTTTTGCTATCGATACCAAAGCGTGTGTTTCTGATACTAATTCGCTCTAAAATTAAAAAAAAAGATAACATAAAAATACAAATATACCACATACTACGTATAATATACTCACTAAGCTTTGTAGTTCATTGGAAGTTGCGGATTTTTCTATAGCAGACAAATAAGTCTCCGTAAAACCGTTCACGAATATCCGTAATACTGCCGCCGCTGCCATATGTGGAAATAATCGCCATTGCTGTAAAATAGAACAAATGTTGAATTTGCGGCGCTATACATTATTATTTTGTCGACTGACGTAATTTTTAACGTCACTGTCAATAAGAAAAATAATTATTTCCTTCTCAAATACCGAAAATACCATAGATCTTCCACATACAAATTTCATTTGTCAATTATTGACAGATACTATCCCTTGTTTTTAAACTAAAGGTAAGTTCATATAGCAAAGAATCATGAACCGCGAATCACGAACTCTAACGCAATTGGCGGGAAAGTTGACAGGTGCATAGTTCGAGATTTCAAGAATTCGTAAAGTTTAAAATTTGGTTGGCGAAAAACTCGAGTCCATTTCAAGATTTCCCGATATAGAGGATTTCAGTCTAAGGTCAGTATGGCCAACAGTGTTTTTTTTCTGATAAGAATGACAGTTAAGGTATACCATTCAAAGACTGCATGTTTTTTTATCATTGCGAACATCTATTGGGAAAAGTAGAATTCGATAGATGGCGCTCTGAAATGTCAATGTCATCTTGGCAACGAGTAAAACAAATCAGCTGCCGTATAAGCCCTTTGATATTTAAGTGGTTTTATTTTGCTGTTTTAATTATTTTCAGTGTGTGTTTTGTAAAACTTTTGCTTTTTCTTTGATTGTGCTTTAGTATTTTGTGTTGTTAAAATAAATTTTGACTCCTAATATTTTTATTTTTGGAGTAATAGGTATGGTTAATATTTGTGAAAAGTACAACAAGCGTTCAATTAACTGTTTAGTTTTAGGTCTG
>CAJUYG010000220.1:205988-228460 GCA_910591675.1 Galerucella calmariensis | reverse complement strand
TCACAGACAGCCAAGCAGCGCTAAAGGCACTCAACTCCGTAGAGGTCAATTCTAAGCTAGTATCTAATACAATAACCCAATCGTCAATCAGAAGAATATTTTCCAATTTTTCGTCATTTTTCGTCATTTTTCAAATTATGTGTTTCGAGAAATTGAATGGAATATTATTACAAGAATAGATAAAGAATAAACTTTTGCATGGTAGCATAACTTGGCGCGATCTAGCGGTGACTATCGAAAGTATGCCTGAAGTAGAAAAGCCTCAATACCTATAATAGATTGTTCCGTCATAATTTTTGTTGGTTTTTAGTACAAATAAATACATCATGAATTATAAAACTGGCAAACATTTGATATTGCCTGAGATCATTAAAATTAAAATCAGTATGAAAATTTTAGACGATCACAGTTTCCGACAATCAGTTCGGTTGGGTAATGCTACTTTGGTTACTCACCGCTAGATCTCGTTACGATATGTTTATTTTCAGTATTCCATGAAATTAAAGTTTACATTCATACGTTTCTAAATTTCCTTTTAATTAAATTGTACCGCTGAATTACACTCGATAATGATACCTGGAAAATTAGCAATCAGGGGATCGTTTTTAGGTTGACAGTTTTTCGAGGAAATTTCCCCGCTAAAATAAAAACCTTTTGTGTGTAATGTATGTGTAATAAATATACAATTTTATATTATGAATTTCTTAACTGATTTATTTGCTTTATTTACGAAGTTTCAAATAAAATCAAACTGAATCTAACTAAAAATTGTATTAAGATCGAAATTTGTAAAATGTAGGTCATTTCCGGATATGGTATTTTTTTATCACTAAATTGTAAAGGATATTCTACTGATACGAAACAAGTATAATTTTGTAACCTTCAATTTTCTATCGCTAGAAGAAGTACCTAAAGTAATATTATTATATAGGTACTCACCTTATTACCTTGGTAAGCGTATTGCAAATGCCTTTCTGTACCTAATGTGACTATAGTGTTACTAAATAGACCTTGTCCTAAAGCCAATTTTATTGAAACGTCTGGAAATGTCATAGCTATAGCTTGGTTGCAGGCTAATTGTAATTTGGTCTTAAAAAGAATTTTTTTTTAAATAAAATTCAATCTTTACATATGACTAAGTACTCACCCTTTGTTTGTAGGCTATTTTATTTAAATCTCCCCATATAAAGTCGTAGGATAAATATTTTTTTAATTGTAAAGCTGTCCGTCTTTGTTTTTCTTCTGTGCTGACTTCCACTTGGAATCTTTTGAATAATGGATCGTTTTCTAATGTTTTCCATACTAATAACTGAAAATTAGTAACTCGAATTAATATGTTTTTTAGGTTACAGGGTGGTCAGTAAAAAATTAAGTCACATTACTTATATTCTACAAAAAAATTGATGCAGTTCTCCTCTTTTATTTCTGATATAAGTAATGTACCTACTTAAGCCCTAGAGAGTGAGTTAACGGAAATCTTTTCATGCAATTACAACCTTCGTCTTCTTTTCCAATTACATCGAAAACTGGGTCTACAAGTTAAGCTTTTTCTAAGTAGTAACCACAGACCAAAATTACCTGTATATTTGACCAAAAGGTCCAGATCTAAAACTGAGTCCATAGTAGCAGGTTCCAAGTTCACCTAAATACCTAAATACAGAGGGTTCCGAGTTATGCTGACTTTTTAAAAAAGAGACATTTTATGAAATAACAAAAAACAAAAATGTTTCAGACAACACGAGTGATGTTGAAGATTGGTTTAATTATTATTATTTAGAACATTAAAATACAACAACTAAAAGTAATAAACTTTTTGTTTTTGTTATTTCTTAAAATGTCCAAGTAAATAGTGATTTTTCTGTGAAAGTGGCTATATCTTTACCACTCGGTATAGGATAGCAAAACCCTATATTTTCTGGAGGTTTGAGACGTGATCTATTGAGTTTCTTACAACAACTATGCCAAGATCATTAGTTTGAAATTTAGAGAGAATGATAGATGTTTAAAAACCGTTTTAGCATAAAATTTAAGAAAATTGTAAATTGCACGAAAAGTATAATACCTAGGTATGGGACACCCTCATACCATTCGAAAGAGGACATTTTTTGGATATAATGAATTATTAAAATACAGGGTGTTCCGTTTAAAATAAGCCTGATACTGCACATTGAATGATCTAATAATGAAACTGAAAATTCTGAATACCCTGTAAAGAGATATTTAGTACTCAATCGTGGAATACATTTAAAGAATGTCTAACTATTTAGATGTAAGAGAAAATTTGCTAGAATTTGTTATATCAATGAGTTATTAATTTTTTCCTAAATGTTCACATTTTAAGAAAAAATAACTCGGAACCATAAGAAAAAATATAACTTTGATACGCCACACTTTATTGGAACACCCTGTATATTTCAAAATATTTTCAAATTATAGTTTAAGTTGGAGTTAAATTTGTGGTATAAAAAGATTCTTCAAAAAATTCATATTTTCCTCGATATTTGTCCGGTCCCGGACTTTTGCCGAACTCAGTATACTTGTTTTTCACAGCTTCATTCCTATACATCGCATATCAGAATCATCCTGATAAGTGCCAGAAGGATTTATAATAATCCGTATATAATAATAAAAACCTACTGGCACACCCTGTATTTTGTATTTAAAATGACTTACTTGCATTTGTAGCATTTCCGCATCTTCAAAAAATAATTTCAATTTTCTCCAGTCGATTTTTGTTTGTTTTCTATAATGAGTTAAAGGACCATCGGGCAAATTTTTAAATACTAATTTATTGTCTTTAAGATCCATTTTTTTATAAAGTTATCTGAAAATAAAATAAATATCATACTAGGTTAGGTTAGGTTTGTGGTGAGTGGGTCTATAAGGCCCTCCACTGCGAAATATCATACTAACTATAGAATTCTAATTTTTGATCAATTTACGCATAAGATTTTAAAAGAACATAATTTGTTTCAACGTTATTATCCAACTTTTTTGGTGCTTTTTTTTATTTCGAAAAACTTACCTAAAACACAATATTTTTTAAAATATATGGTTAAAATTATTTTCAAGCATTCCCACTACAGTCACGGTGAAATGAACATTGGTTTATACGATTGGAGCCAACAACTAACCGAAAAAGACTGATAAAGTTAGATTTTTATAGTACGAGGGATTGTAACCGTTATTAGTCTAATCAAGAAGTTAAAAAATAGAAATCATGCACATAAGAATATGCGTGTTAGATTTGGAATTATGTTTAGAAAAATATATCGAGAATATATTAGCACATGAGATATTTAAAAAGTTATAAGCTAATAAAGATGAAAATAGGTATTTCGTTTTTTTGGTAATATCTCAAAAAGTATTAACATTTAAGAATTTAAAAGAACATTTTCTTAAAGAGGAGGAATTTTCCAATAAACTCCCTAAACTCTGGCTCTATTATTTATAAAACATGTCATACTAAATAATTTTTTCAAGGTATTTATTTATCAATAATTTAAAAATTTGAAAACATTATGATGTATTCTGAACACATCAAAGAATGCATTGCTGTTGGAAAAAATTCTTAAAGTTAATTTTTAAAGAAGTTAGGCAAATCTTTATTGTAAACTAAAAATAGTATATTATACATCAAGGTGGTGAAGACTATTATTATTGACCGAGCACCAAAATTATTTCTCGAGTGGCTTTTCCCCGAACGGAATAAGGTGCGAGGCTTATAAATGTCTTCACCACCATGGTGTATATACAGTTTTTTTTCCACTAATAGCTAAATTTAAGACGAAAATTTAATATAATTCACAAACGCACCATGAGTAGCGTTTACCCCGTCGTCTGACTGACTGACTGTCAGTTTTCGATATATTATGAACGTACTCGTTATGTCATCAGTCATTTTTGGTTGAGCGCGAATTATAAACTAATGGCATTTTTATCCAAATAATTTTATCTTGATAGATAATTTCAAGCAGCAAATATGTTAAAGACAATCTCCTGGGTATACAAAATTATGTTGCACAAGTTTTTTTTAAACTACTATCCCTGAATTCTCAAAATATTCGAATTTGTCCATTATTGACCTAGGTTAATAGAAAAATTTATTAACCACTAAAAGAGAAATTCAACTTCTCAGTTGGCTAGAAGAAGCAATAATTGTCAACTTCACAGTTAGTAGTGGAAATAGTATATTAAAGTGTAAGTGGATATTAAGGTCTTTAAAACACGCGCGAAATAGAGCAAGTGTTTTAGAGACCAGTTATCCACGAATACTTTACGCTATTTTTTTTATTGGTGCACTTTGAAATGATAAATACTGGTAACTATTACTACTACAACAACAAGAAATGGAAATAAGAACTAATAATGTAAAATGGCTGAATTGCGTTGTCATGGAAGTGAGGAAAACATAAACTAATTTGAGAATGTTAACAGTATTAATTTAAATACCATTTCCTTCGATTTGAAAAATCGAAATATTAATATTTCAAACAATACCAACGGCACTTTCCATTTTAATTTATAAATTTGACATTGTTAAATATTGTTCGAATAAAAGTTTTGACTCCTGTCAGATCAATAATAAAAAAGTGTCATTCAGATTTAGTTTCTCGAGTTGTTGATGTTGCCATTGTAACTTTAAAAAACGCGCGTGTGTTAAAGTTCGATTTAAACACGCTGAGGCGTGCTTTAAATAGGTAAAATGGTTCACCAATAAAACAAAATGTTTAAACCTACATGCTTAACAAGATCAGGTTTAAAAAAATTTTATACTTATAATCAAATGCCGCAATCAAATAATATACTAAATTTTTGTTACTTGCCACTATACTATTTCAAATTGGCATTCAATATAATGAGGTGTACTGATATCATTTGAAATATAATCCAAATGATTAACGTATTCACTAAAAAATGTTTATAAAGTAGGTACAATCAAGTCCAGGTACATTTTTTTCTCTGGTAAACATATAAGGTACTATTAAATTAGATATCATAGATAGATCGGGAAATTCCAGTTTTAATATCAGTAGACAACTTGAGTACGTACAAAAAGCAGCACTTGAAAATTAATAAAAAAACATTATTGGAAAAACCGTTATACCAACGATCTATTGTTTGAGCCATCCTGGTCTACATTACAGGCTGTGTGATGAAAAATAGCTATTTGTGTATCAAGAGCAGAAAGTAGAACCTTGGCAATCTGTCGAGACTACCAAAAGACTTTCTGCCCGAAATACACACAAGATTTTTTCGACGATCACATCAAAATAAAATTAATTGCCATTGTTTGTACTTAGCAGTTTCCAGATTGCAGTTTCGTGTACCCTTATTACATTAATGTCTGATATTTTTTAGATTTTCCTATTTCTCATTAAATTAGAAAATCAACTAAAATATTTTATTCTACAATTTATATTAAAATAATTACTAGCGCTCTTTTATCTATAAAAAAAATTAGGCGTGCGCCAAAGTTACTTTCTGCTTAAGAGCGCCAATAATGTCAGCTCGCGGAAAACATCAACTTTGCAGTTGCTTTTCAAGGCACAAAAGACGACTTTCGATAGAGGTCGTAGAAAAAAGTTATTTAATAGGTCGCAAGTTATGACGAAATCATAGAAAATATTTTGACAGGCCTACCACTTCCTTCCTTTTAAGATATTAACATGGATTTAAATATTTTTGCTTACTATAAGTCAATTGTGTTATTGTAGTAAGCAGTGTACAACACTTTCTCAACTTTTGGTTACAGTTTTAAGTATCTTCATAGTATCACAAGTAGATCTTGGTCTATCTGGATATCTTGTAAGAAATAAAGGACATGTTCTAGTAATAACTCTGTTGTTACATTTTCCATGAAATAAAAGTAAAATTACGTAAACTGCACTATACTTTCATCACTTTTCTATAAACCCTGTTTACTGTAAAGCAGTTTTTACAGGTTACCAATTACCTTGAACTTCTTACTAAACCCGATAAACATTTTTTGGTATTAACAAAAATAATGTATTCAGTCAAAATATACAGGGTGTGTGTGGGGGGGGGAAGCTTGCTTGGAAATAAATCCTTCAGCAACAGATTTTTTTTTCATTATCTTATAATTTTTGAATATAAGTATATATACAGAGTGAATCACGACCAACAGGAAGGAGGTTTATAGCGACACGGTAAAAGTCTTAAAATGTTTGTCACTTTAGTAGTTTGTACATTTAAAATTATTTTGAAATATACAGGATGTTCCAATAAAGTTTGACGTATCAAAGTTATATTTTTTCCTATGAGACACCCTATATTTTATTGCATTTTCGTATTGCCCCTAAAAAATAAAATACTTCTCCATAATGGTTCCCTATACCTAAATACAGAGGGTTCCGAGTTATGTTGACTTTTTTTAAAATGTGAACATTCCGAAAAAAATTAATAACCCATTGATATAACAAATTCTAGCAAATTTTCTCTAACATCTGAATAGTTGGACATTCGTGGAATGTATTCCACGATTGAGTACTAAGCATCTCTTTACAGGGTGTTCAGAATTTTCAGTTTAATTATTACATCCTTCGATGGGTAATATCGGGCTTATTTTAAATGGAACACCCTGTACGTTCAAAAAAATGTCGTCTTTCGAATGGTATGAGGGTGACCTATACCTAGGTATTATACTTTTCGTGCAATTTACAATTTTCTTAAATTTTATGATAAATCGATTTTAAAACAGCTGCTATTCTCTCTAAATTTTAAACTAATGATCTTGGCATTGTTGTAAATAAAACAGTGAAGTTGCTAATAAATATGCACACTTGTAGTTGCTGAGGTACACTAGTAATAGTAAAATAACCGGCAATATCATGCCCCTCAAAATATTTTTTATGAATTCGCCATATAAGCCAATTTTCATAAAATGATGATACTATATAATTTTGTCGTGATACAACCTGTATACCAAGTAATAAAACTGGTTATTAAAGTTATTTCTGTGCATCCATTTATTATTGAAAAGTGACATTTGTAAAAACCAATATTTCTGATAATAAATTATAAAAATATAGGTTATCTAAACTTTAAAATTTTTCTTTGAACAACCAGCATACGCATACTTCTATTAACATACACAATGACTAACGTTAACAAGGAAACCAAATAAAAAAATATACCTACTTATCAGATCACGTTACCCGTTGAATTATTATCAACAACTGATACTAGGCTAAATAAAAATAAATATCGAATTGCATGGCCTTGCTACATTATCGATGAATTAATATGATAAATGGTAAGCCACAAAGTTCATCAAAATTGCAGAGCCGTCTAAAATAATGTGCTTGTTATTATTTGAGAATGTGCATACAGGGTTCGACAAACATTTGTCGTAGTTCTATAACTTTTATAGTGTATACAGAGCTGAACAAATACTGAAATTTTGGGAGGCTTAGTACACTCTACAGGGGTGGGCAAATAATTTAAGCACAAGACAAAATTAAATTTTCAAAATGTGTCCAGGGCCAGAGGACTATACCGCGAACGCTGTGCACACGCGAATATTTTGGTTTTTTTTCAAGAAATTTTTTTGACAACAATATTGTAAGTATCATTTTAAAGCATTTGGACACAAATAAAGCCGCATCCGGCCCATGGGCCGGCTTTTGCCCACCCCTGCCTTAGATACTAAGTAACCTTGTTCATTTAGACAAGGATACTTGATTGATTGCCTAATTTTGATCCAAAGCGACAATAGCCAACTTATAATTTTACCAAAAATAACTTTTTGAATGAGATAAAATTTAGTGTCTATTGAAAAATAGGTACTTTTATAGGATGTCCCATTTGAAAAAAAAAACTGGCAAAACTTCATTTGAGGTATTTTATTATAATGTATTTTAGACCACCCTCAGGTAGAAGTGGGTGAATTGAGGCTAAGCCTATGGCAAAAAGCGCTTACTGCGCTACCTCTGCTGCAGGCAGCCATCAATTATGCAATTGAACCCAGGTTTGTGTTTAATAAACCCTACAAAATACAAATAAAACAGAACACAGAGTTAGATGCTGAAAGAAGGCTCAGAATGTGGAGTTTACTCCAGAGCACTAAGCCTGAGGATTAAGTGGGGAATGGGAAACAATATCAGCGAGTTTCAATCAGAACTAACAGGTATCTCAATTGCCACAAAAGAACTAACCAGAAAAGGAATTTCTGGCAAAATCATAACAATCTGCACTGATAGTAGACAAGCCCTATTAGCCTTGAACAGACAACGTGTTATATCGGGGCTAGTACTAGAGTGCCACTAAGATTTAGCTAACGTCTCGGCAGATAACAATATTATCCTGAGGTGGGTTAAAGGGCACGACAGGAGTACAGGTAATCACATTGCCGATTCTTTAGCCAGGGAAGCGGCTGGACTAAAAATTTTAGGACCCAGTGACACCTACTGCCTGACGACTTCGACAACTGCGGAACTAGCCAAACGTTACACCCAAGCTCAATCCTTTAAGAGATGGGATGGAATCAAAGGAAGCAGTCCTGCCAGGATCATCCTGAGCGACCTTGGGAAGCTGGCGTCGAAGAAATATTTGGCGATGACCAGGAAAAACCTACGTTTAACAGTAGGATTTCTGACTGGCCACTGTCAACTAAGGGAACACCTCCATACTATGGGGCTAGTGGACACACCTCTATGCAGGATGTGTGAACAGGAAGATGAAACTGTCTGGCATGTCTTATGCGAGTGTCCGGAGTGTGTGTTCGGTGGGTCTTGGCATACACCTGCCGATATAAAGGAGATGTCTCCTAGTGATCTGTGCACCTTCCTGGGAAGGACAGGATGGACGATGACCTAGGACAACTCCTCGGGAGGATGTACATGTACAATGGGTCACATGTGGCCCAAGTGCTATGAGCCTACTCTCACCCTCCCTACTTTACAGATACAGATAGACCACCCTGTAGAAAAAAAATGTCAAGTGAGTTGGACTTTTGTTTTTGTACTTTGGTAATTTCAAAAATTTTCCTAGTTCACTGGTGGAACATCCTGTATACGTGAAAATCATTTTAAAGTACCACCAAATAAACAAATTTTAAACAATTGTTTAAGACATAGTTTTCCCGAATCATGTATGAGGTCATACTATAGCGAAAATTATGAAATCGTAATTGATAAGGATCAATTTGTGGATTTTACAATGACGGTAAGATAAGAAAAATAATAAATTAATTTTAAATACATACATTATATTATTACGTATAGTTTATCTCAAAGTATATCATATTCGCTTTTGACGGCAAAGGATGTATGATAAAAATACAAAAAGATATATTTTTTGTGAATTTGATCCTTTTTAAAATAATTTTAAATCTCTTCTACAGAAGCTATTGGCCATATGATGTATTGCAATTGGCCTCGCAATTGGCCCATTAATTTTATGATTGTCGGCAAAAGTGAAGACGATATATTTTGAGACAAACTATATCTTCAAAAACCAATACCAGAGGTGTCACCGAACAATTTATTTGGTCATATATTTTTTTAAATGCCACTTTTTCACCGAAACGAAATCATCCTTTTTCAAAAAATGTATAATTTTATTGCAGTTTAATCGAAAAATTTATGGTTAGATTCATCTTTAAAAATAGACAATTTTAAGTCAGTGAGATCAAAAATGAATACTATGGAATTTTTATTTCGTTGCAAAGTTAGATAATTAATATTGATTTAAACAAGTCTTAAACGATTAAACTTTATTATTATACAGTATGAATCGCGAAAGCTGTGAAAATTTTAAAATTTTTGTCACCCACATCATTTCAAAAAGGACTTTTTTTATTCATTAAAGTAAATCATATTTTTCACGGAAAATACAAGGCGTAGGTACAATAAGAAAATATATAGATTTGGTATGCCACATGCGACACGGGACATCCTGTATATTTCAAAACTTTTACCGTTTCAAAATAATCATCCGACCCTTTGGTCGTGATTCACTCTGTATGCTAAGTATGAATCATTCTCACAAATTGCTTTGAAGATGGAATTTTCCTAATTGCAAACATATTATTTACATTGGAAAAGTTTTAAAATAAATTATTTATGAAATTTGTCAACAGTGGGCTGTTTAACCGTTAAAACTTTGCAAAAATTAATTTAAGAACTGTTTAAACCGAATATTTTAGGAGAAAAACGGGAAATTAAGAATTCCTAAATGTTTGCAACTTTTACTACACATACGTCACAAACCTGAAGATGAAGTTAGCCACTTTATGTTTCATGAACTAATATCCAGTTACACAAAAACATTAAAAATAATTGATTCTTATTATGATTTTATCCACTTCTCAATATCCAACATTGAGAAAACATTATATTTTTGTCAAGTTTAACACCTAATTGGATAATAACTATAAATTCAATAAATATATAAACTACAATTTAATTTGCCTGTCATATAACAAAAATGAAATAATGCATCATATAAAATGTCCTTATAAGCCGTAGAATAAATGTAATGTGCAATAAATCATTTCCCGCTTATTTAAATAACCTTGTATAACAATATATTAATATAATATCACACCTGTTACCGTTACTCCCACCATCCACGATTTTAATATTCGATTAAGTAAATTTCAAATTAGCGAAATCATTTAAATACAAATTTAACCGGAATGATGACAAAAAAGAGACACTAAACTAACCTCACCTGATCATTCACACGTGGTATTAAAAATAAAGTGACTTGTTGCTTCGGAAAAACACTTTACATTCAGCAGATTCAATTACTCCACCCCAATTGACTCGATTCAGTAATAAGTAGGTACACACTTCACGACGCACTATTTGTTACCTACTGAATAAAAAACGACGGAATTTCAGCCATACCATCAATGATAGAGCTTTGCCGGCTTTCAGTCTGATTCAGAAGACGGATTATTTAAGGTTTGGAACAGTACCGGTTTCAGGAGATTTCGTAATGTGTTTGCGAAACTATTTCAATCAAGAAAGGACAAGATTTTAAATATACAGACGAGCAAAAAATGGAGATTACTTAATAACTTGTTTCATTAATTTATTACGTGAGATGATTTGGGAGGGGAGAGAGATCAACGATGTCTTCTTGTTGCTTAAAAGAGGTTGAGGGAGTCTTGATAATTCTTATGTAGGATCATAAAAATTGGCAAAGGTTAATATTTCAATTTGAAAATTGAGCACGATTGGGTAAAAGATTCCAGGTGTTAAAAAAGAAGAAACGTTAACCATATAAGCGAGGCGAGGCAAATAAGTTTTGAGTCGTATCGAAATTGATGTTGGATGGGTGGTAAACACTGGAGAACTTTAGTTTTATCTTAATATAATGTCTTAATAAGATCTTTAAATAATTTTTATTTTATTCAAAGGAACTGATGAAAATTATCTGTTTGTCCAGGGTGACATGAAGGCTAGAGCGGTCCCTGGTCTATTGTTTCGTACGACATGTTCTCTGTAATTGTACACGTAATTACCCAGCACTGAATTACCTACAAATTACGTCTAATATGATATTTGTCTTGAAAAATCCCATCCAAAAAACGTTTTTGATTTATAGTACCTAATATGCTTGAAACCGGTTCTGTCTATCGCCAAATTTGCACGTGTTTAGTTCTGGTCACGTGCTTTCCCCAGAATGCGAGGCTATCGCTATCTTTCTTTACCTCACTGTCATTCTTTTGTTTCTATTACATCATAGAATGTATGTTGCGTTGCCAGATTTTACACATTTTTAGCTTATATGAAATAATAAAAGTTATTTCTATAGTATGAAGTGAAAGAAAAATGGAAAATTAAAAAGTTTATGCCCTGTCAGAATCAATGTTTAATAATATTTCTAGGCAAAATTTTGTTATTACATAGTAGAGCTGGAAGTAACGAAAATAAAAGGTTACTTTTCGGTAACGCGTTACTAATGACTTCGTTACTTTTCTAAATAATGTTGAAACCGTTCCTTTGTTACAGTAAGCGTCACTTTTTTTTGTAACGATCCCAGTTATATGGTTGTAGTTGTTTGCTTTATATTTTCAACATTTCCTCAAACTTTCATCGTTCAACTGGCAACGTTTTCCGGGTTCAGTTTCAGCAATGCAGAATTGAATTGAGGTTAGGATTCAGGTTTTAGCTTTCAGTATTCAGTAATCTATCCTGAATGGGGTTATGTTCGACTTCTTAACTAAATCAAATGTGGAATGTGCAGAATTTCAAATTCAAATATCTTACCTTTTATAGCATAAAATAATATCGTTTGCTTTAATTAAATGAAAACATGTTTCGGTTAACGGACTAAATACCTAAAATCTATATTTAAATAATATTCTTCAACGCAAAACATAAATATTTCGATATATAACTTATAAATAACACCACTAACGCCATTAGTCTAAATTAGGTCATCTTAACCCTGTGAAATTTAGGGAGTGGTGGGGTGGTAGGAGCTGATGGTAGTTTTGTCACGAAATATCAAACGATCATGTCACTTACTATAGGTATATATACCACATTTTAAACTGAAACTTGCGGCTGGGCATGATTTGTTACCTTTTGAATTAGGCAGCTGCAATAATAAATTATTTATTTTCCATTTTCTATTTATCAGCCGATAATACTTGAAGGTTGTACAGTAGTTGACTATTAGAGTACTCAATAAAAGTTTTATCAAATATAAAATCTATTTATGTGGAAAGTTCAAAAGGTAAAACGACGTTCTAGTTTCAAAGTCATGAAGAAGCATCTAAGTAGATCTAATTGATTCTTTTTAAAGTGAAAACTTGTTCAGGCGCGTCGAACTGTTTTTTGTGTGCAGAAAAATCATGGATTTTCCTCATCGTTATCGATTTGTGCAACACAGCTACTTTTGCTTATGCAACACAATTAACAATAAGGCATATATAGTGTTGCATTTCTTTGCAGTTCTCATGGTATGTGGAAAAGAGGCTTGTTCTTCCATGCCACAGAATCTACATTCTCCTTCCTCCTCCTTGAGCTTTTTTCAGGTGCGACAATGTCCGACAGGATACCTGTTAAACTCTTTAGTTTAGTGCAGTTTTACTTTGAATTGTGTATTTATTAGGGGGTTAGTCACCCAGCAGAATTTTTGATTGCCCTACTAGATCTTTTTATTGGAACTTTAGTTCTTTACGCCAGGTTATGTTTGAGCGACCAGGGGTCGCGATGCAAAAGAACTGACCGTTACGCGTTACGTTACGCTACGTTATGTTACGTTGCTTCGTTATGTGCCTTGCTTGCGTGCTTTTGCCTCCTTAGTCTCTCTCTCGTTTACGAAGCAGCGATTCATAATAATAAATATGCTCCTGCCGGGATTCGAACCCGGGCCGCCCGCGTGCAATGCGAGCATTCTAACCACTGAACCACCGATGCTATATTGAAATTCTATGCAAAACTGGTATTCGCAGTGCTAGTGATCTACTTGAATTTGTTCGGATAAATTTTTACTATTATTTCCATAATTTTTTTGCGCGATTAAGGGGTCTAGCACATTTACTTTTCGAAATACAGGGTGTTGAAATTTTGAAAACTTGAATGTTTTAATTCGATAACTTTAAAATGGATGGATAAATTGATTTGACATTTGGCAGGTAGTTTTTAAATGTAAAAGGGCATATTTTGAAAGAAATTGTAGTTTGTGCAACTAGTGTGGATATGATGGTCATATCGCACGAGGACGAAGATGGAGCACGACGCCGTAGGCGGAGTGCTCAATCGTTCAAGTGCGATATGGACAATCCACACGAGTCGAGCAGAATATTTTTTCTACGACCCACTTAGGAAAAAATCTAAAAAATAAAAATTTCTATAAACTGTAATATAACTTCAAATTAAAAATTTAACAATTCAATTTTATGTTTCCACTAATTTTGTGGTAAACGTACAGTTCTTGAATGTCCAATTTTTATAATGCTACGGTTTCCTTTTTTCAATATACGATGCTGTTATAAGTAGATGTTGCCAGTCGGACTCCCTCATGAAGGGTACCGTACCATTATCTATAATAATGAATATTCTGCTAAATATTTCAAACGTCTACCTGTTGTCGTTATTAATATCAAGCAGAATGATTATTTAAAAATAAAATTAACAATAAAAAAAAATTCCTCGCGGGGAATCGAACCCGGGTCTACCGCGTGAGAGTCTGGTGTGCTTACTACTCAACCACCAAAGAATACGCAAACTGTTTATCTATAACGTCAGATGTATTACATAACTTTTGCTTAAAATGAACTAAAGTTCCTACCGTGTGTCCCGCGACATGTTCTACCTTTTTCCATTAAATTAGTTATTCAAGACTTATGAACAGTATTTTTGCATAGTGGGGTAACGAAATACCTAACATCCTTGACGAAATATCGCATTCATTTTTTATGGTAAAATATAGTTACTATTTTTTGATCTTGGCTTAATGAGGTTTACAGCTACAAGCTGCAATGATCTAGTTCGGTCACCAGACCAGAAGAGGGATTGAAAAACTTGGTTTGAGATTTGTACATTGAGTTGCCTTTCTATCTTGTTTTAGTAGCCTTGACCTACACAGTTCAATTCAAATTTTACTGGCCATATTTATAACCTAAGTCACCTAAGTTTTTATAAGAATAATCTAAAAAAAGTGAATTGGAAATTTATATAATTACAATGAGTACGCATCAACAGACATTAGAATGGATAAGAAAATTGGGATACGATGGCGAATTTCCTGAAAGTTTTGATAAAATTTGTAATAACTCAACTTCGTTTATATGGGACCAACTTACCCAGAATGTCAGATCTAAAGTTGAAGTCGATAATATAAAAACCAATATTTTAGTACATAGCTTGAAACAGGCAGATTTAAATTCCAATAAATCATACAAATCACTATGTTCTTCCGAAGATGTCAGTACGTATTTGAAAAAAAGGGATTTAGAACAAACTATTGCAAAAATCAATTATTCCATAACAGAAAAACAAGCCATGAATCGGAGCTTAATTCAACAAAATAGTATCAAACAGTTCACCATAGAAAAATTAAAACTGAAGATCAAAGAAAATGAAGAACGAGAATTCCTTCTTAGAGAAAAAATGAAAGTGCTGGATACACATTTGCTTGAAGCAGAAAATATTTATAATTTTTCTATGACTTGTGCTCCTGCTGAAGTAAACGAAACACATAATCCAAATGATATTACGCATACTTTAAATGAATGCAAAGCAATGTTGGAAGAGAAGATTAAGCAGCTACCACTATCAGGGAGGAATATGTCTTATAGACCACTGCTTTCTGCACAAAAATCAAGTAAGAAAAACAACACCTTTGAGCATTACTTCTGCTTAACTGAAAAACGAACTGCTAAAAAAATTAAAAACGTTGTTCCAAGGACAGAATCTTCTAGTAAAAATAAAGTAAATAAAAGACTATTCCCTGAAGTTTGTGATAAAATCAAGACAAAACCAAACATATTAATAGATATGTCTAATAAACGGGAGTCTTTAGAAATGCACATTGAAGACAATGATGATGAAAACTTTCTAGTGGATTTAAGTAAAGCTTCATTTATAACAACTCTACCTAGTTTCAAGCACTCATTTTCCCCCATGTCAGATTTGAATAGAAATACCACAAATGGTCAAATAAATAATGAAACTTTGTTGAAAATGGTTTATAAAGATGCTGTATCTAGTGAGATTACACAATTATTACACAAGTATAGCCGACCTAGTATCTGGAATGTTTTTAAATACCTTGATGATGATATACACTTCCATATTTCTAAGAAAATGAACTTCCGAGATATTAAAATATCTAACGATGGTAGACAGAAATCAGTAGAGTTAGTAAAATTACAAGCTTTGCACATCAAAACAGAATTTAAACTATTGAAAAATAACATTGTGTTGAAACAGTTGATTGAAAATGTTAATAAAAAGAATGAAAGTTTGAATTCTTCACTACTTAATTATGGTTATCCATCAAACCTTGTAGATAGTTTGCAGAAAAAGCTTCAATTACATGCAGAAGATGCTGGGTTAGATTGTTTACTTGTAGTTATGAAAAGAGAAATTAACAATACTCAAAATTCTTCAAAAATGACAGACATTCATGAATTAAATAAGTCATTGAAGGATATTAAAGAAGAAGTTTCCTCTAAAATAAATGATTTATCCCATTTCCTCACGTTGATTCAAGAAATATTCACAGCTATTCATCGTATTAGAAATACAACATCTGCTTGTGTCCGAGAAGTAGCACCATTTACCAGCGATTTAACGTGGTGTTATCTTCTTCAAGAAAGTATCAATTCCAACGAAGTAAAAATATTTGAACAATTTCCTCTTGAGTACAATAAAAAGTTTATAAAAACAAACCCGTGTTTGTACTATCGAAATTTCCATACCGATAAGTATTTACTGAACCAAGAAGTTGATGATGAAAATCTTGGTATGTTAAGTAGTATACTAGGCAATCCTTTTAGCCCTCCGGAAACTATTATGTACAATATTTTATGTTCAAAGTTGAAATTGGAAGCTCTAAAGAAACTGAAACCAGTGGAAAATAGAAAACCATTCAAGAAACATTCAATTAAAGAACTACAAAGTAAAGAGTGTACAGTGGAGGCTGTAGAACAGCTTAATAAATTAATATGTTCGTCTACTTCTAAAAAGACATTATCTGCTGCTGATGTTTCGACAAAAGTGATGAATATGTGGAGTGAAATGAATTTCAATCAGTTTATTTCGCCGAAAATAAAGGTCGATGGGAAGGATTATCAACATTTTGAGATAATGTATGATAGATTTTTTAGTGGTCTGTAGAAATGTGTTTATTGTCTTATGTTTATATGTTGAGGTCTATCTTTAATTAAATAGTTTTGATAAAAGTCTCTTTTTTTTTAATACCTTGTTGGTGCTTTGTTAAACAACAATTTTGTATTACCTATATCATAAAATTTTATAGCTAAGTTTCAAAATATAAAAACTCCTTCAGAATTTGTAAAATAGGTACTGCAAATTTTAGTGATATAAATCAAAAATTGAATGAATTCTTCATATTTTTCTTGGGTCTTATTTCCACAATATACAGGGTGTAACAAAAAGGCAGGTCATAAATCATACCACATATTCTGGGGCTAAAAATAACTCGATCCAACCCAAGTTACCCTAGTACAAATGTGCATGCGAAAAAAGGAATCCTTGAGGCTGTGTATTCAAGAAAATGGGGGCCATTTCGAATATCTAATAAAAACTACACATTTGTAAATAGATAAGATTCAATCAAAAATTTGGGACCCTCGAAAAACTTGAAAATTCATTGACTTTAATTTTTGTTACTCGAAATTTTTGAAGCATAATGAAAAATAGGCCGTATCTCGATAAAAACTGATAATTGTAAAAAGTACTAGGTGGCAAAAAAGTTTCAAAAATAATGTGTTTGAATAATGGTGCCACAATAAGCATTAAATTGTAACGTACACAAAAATTTTGGGGATGTTTAGGGGATCTCAACTCCCATAAATTTTTAACGGGGTGCAATAATTCCTTAATTTTTTTAAGATCCTCTAATCATAGATAATATAACACTCTAATCATAAGAAAGCCACTTGTCAACTTTCATTGTCGAAATATTTGAAAAAATCAATTTTCATTTGGTAACTTCGAAGGGTTTTAACTTTTTTCGCATGCACATTTGTACTAGGGTAACTTGGGTTGGATCGAGTTATTTTTAGACCCAGAATAATATGTGGTATGATTTATGACCTGCCTTTTTGTTACACCCTGTATATAAGTAATAAATATAATGAAAAAAAGATTGCCGAAACCAGGGATCGAACCAGGGACCTTTAGATCTTCAGTCTAACGCTCTCCCAACTGAGCTATTTCGGCTTATAAAAGTAAGTAACAAAAAGCAATACAAAATGACTCGTCATTTAATCACTTTATACTGTATCAATGGCGGATAGTACCAAAAGGCGCGCAAGATAAACATGGCGAAGATTCATACATAATTTAGCGTATTATCATTCATTCGACTATGCATTTTGTGCTATACTTATGTACACAATGATTTCTATTGGAATAGGCAACCAAACATACATGTTATCTTTCATTAATAATTGTACACTTAAACCTTCACGCAGGAATAGACCTATAAGTTGTGTATAAAATTAGTCGCGATTTTTTTCAAAATTAATTAACTTTCGAATTTTGAACGATTTGCGGAAAAATAGTAGGTTTACCCATAGTGTTTACCTCGTAGGGAAAGCCACAATCCTGCAATTTTCACAGTCGTGGTTAAATTACTATTATTTCAACTTTTTTGACAATGATATTATCAAAGTTTCCTTTTGCAATGCTTACGTTCTAAACTATGTGCGAACCATCTGAAGTGTAGCCATTCTTTCAATTCTTCGGGATAAATATAAACTACAGAGAGAGATCTTACTACAGATTATACAAAGTGTTTTGAAAATCAAATAAAATACCAAAATATGTATACAATGTTTACTTAACAGCTTACAAACTTTACCTATTAATTTCAACAATACTTCATTTTCTTATTAAGGACAACCTCCACAAGGCATACAGCAAGGAGCAGCTGCGCAACCATCAGTAGGTCCACAGGGTTCGCATGGACCTCCACTACATGGTCCTAACAAGCATCAGGTGGACAACAAGGAGAGCAAGAGGGAATAGGGCATGGACACAGACAAGGTAGTTGCGGATAAACTGGTACAGGCCTTAAAATTTGCGTCGGGCAGGAAGGTTGTCCTAGAGGAACGCATGGTACAGGCATTAACGGAGCGCAAGGACAACTCGCGATGCATGGAATCGGACAACAGCAATCAGCCATTTTTATGGAGTTTAAAGTTTGTGTTACTTTCACTGGAAATTTAGAGCTTTTGGTTTTGTTTTGACAGTTACTATAGGTTATTTTAGAACATTATAATCATGGCTATGTTTGATACAAATGTTTTGTAAGGCCGATCCTACAGTCCAGAGACAGTCATCGTTCTGTCATCTCCAGCTTTAAGTTAGTTTTAAATTTATTCCAATTAACACTTAGAGCATAACTACCAATCTGAAAAATGGAGAATTTACAGCTATAAACAGTATTTTCCTTCAAGTTTTATTTTGTAATGAAAACACAATGGCTGCAGAAATATTTTTTTAACGGACCAATTCTTCTTTTATTTTATTGTTATCGCTCGCAAGTCAAAAACAGTATATTGACAGCTAGGCAACCAGAATAGCATCTTTGAATTTTGTGTTGCGTTTAATTATTTTATCCATTTATCCCAGCTCGAGTGCTTTTGTAAAAAAGTAGATTTCTGTCAACCCTTGCACTTCTTTGACTGAGAAAACTCTTTTGTTCTTTAAACCGCACGTTTATTACAGAAATAGTCATAAGAGCGTTCTTTAAGCTAAGTTCGGCTGCGAAGTGGAGGGTTTGTCAGTGTCATTGATGTTTTTGACGTTATACAAATGTCATAATTTGATACAAAAACCACAGATCTATAATTGAGTGTTTAGATTGGAGCAGCTAGGAGAAGTGTAAATAAAAAATACAACAAATATTTAATTGATTTTTATTTTAAAACTTCACAATCGTAAAATCACAGTTCAACTTATTACTATATTCAGTAACTTAGATTACATAAATGTAAATGTATTTTCGAGTCGGAAAATTCCACTTTATATAGGTAGGTAATATAAAAAATCAATTGATAAAAAATTTTGTTTTAAAAATATCAATAATTTAATTGAGTACACCTTAAATAAACAAGAAATATCACCGAATAAATGTTTTTAACCAAAACCACTCAGAAATTGAAGCAAATAAAGGAGTTCAGTCTGAAGTCAGTATGGCCAACAAAAAGTGTTTTTTTCTGACAAGAATGATAGTTAAGGTCTACCATTCAAAACAAAAGATTTTTGCATGTTTTTTTTATCATTGCGAACATCTATATTGCTTTATTAAAATAATGAATACATACCCGAAGCGTATTTTTGGATATTCAAAATGACTTTTTAGCTGTATACTCAACATATCGGTGGCCAATAATTCTAGGAACTCTTGACATGTCGCCATTTCATTTCTGTTATCTGTCACTAGTTATGTCAGATGTCAGTGGAAAAAGTATTCATTATTCTAATAAAGCAATATAGATGTTCTCAATGATGAAAAACATACAAAAATCTTGTTTTGAATGGTAGACTTTAACTGTCATTCTTGTCAGAAAAAAAAAACACTTTTTGTTGGCTAGACTGGCCTAAGAATGAACTCCTCTATTTAAAATGCAGTGAAATGATAAGTGGACGCACTGTTGCCAATGGGCCCTTTCAGTAGAAACTTAAATCCCAAAACAAATATTTTATTTGAAAGCTTACTGATAATTTTTCACTTTGTGCAGCTTTGTTTTGAATATACATGCCACAAAGCTGAATAAAAAGTTAAACAAATATTAGGGTTATTTAAACACGGTTATTTGAACACGCGTTTGACCTTGGGGCAAGTGACGTCATAAGGTCTGGAGTTATGTTGGCAGTATTTGTCAGAATGGCTGGCCAATTGTTGCTACGGCCGAGGCCAAAATATCCTACGAAGAAGCAAATGTTCCTCGTTTTGGTCAACTTCTTTTGAGCTTTTGCTTTTTTGAACCATGGTTTTCGCCTGTTTTGCTTGGGCAATTTATATTGTTATTTTAACAACAAATAATCCAAAATGAAAGAGAATATCAATATCAATTTCGAGGTTACATGAGATGTCAAAGTCAAATACCAGGGAAGCAAACTTTACAAATCCTATGGAAATAACGGTCTGTCGTTTTCAAGGTCGTAGGTTTTTTCGCGTCACGAAGGAGGGAGGAGTGACGTCACGTTCAAACCGCGCGCTGCTTTCCGTACTTTTGATAATTTTTTTAGGATAGAAATCAAGCTCAAAAAAAAATAAAAAAAAAGGAAATTTTTTTTCATAAAATACTTTAATTTAAACCAATAAAAAAAATTACTGAAAAGGCTCATTAAACCGTAGAGAAAAAAATGGCGAATCGATATTATAGTACCAATTAATTATAGACGTACTAAATGCATCTAAATTCAAACTGTAAAAGAACAAATCCAAAATTCTAGGAACTATTTTCAATTTGAACATATATCGACTACGGTAGTGTCATTCCATATAACTATCCTTGATTCCCAAAATTAATTGCTTCCCACTGCCCCATTAAAACATTTCCAATTTGAAGCAAGATTAACAAAACTTCACGGTTGGTTAAACTGTTTTTTTTTTCGGTGATATTTCTTTGTATAACTGAGATTGGTTTGGTAAAACAGACTGGAGATATAAGGAACAATATTCGACATCCTTTATACCTAAATATTTGTTTTATTATTTCAAATAAAAATATTAAAAGCCGAATTGCATACATATTTACAGATAACAATATAATCAGCAACATAAGAAAGAAGATTCCACTTTATAAAAAATATAATTTTGTCGGCTTCACTATTAATTCTTTTAATACGATTCCGGAGAAAATATGGAGTTTTATACGCATTTAATGGTCCTTCGAGCCGGATTCCTTTAAAACTGGAACCAAAGCTTTTATTATCAATTTTGCTGAATACTTTTAAGCAAGCCGTGTGAATAATAATAAAATAGGACCAATAAAAACGTTACTTTTTACCAGGATTGAATTAAAAGTAATTTTTTTTAGTCCAGACTGTTTTACCGGTAAAAATTCAATCGCTATCACTAGAGTAACCTTGCGTCACAAAAGCGTGTGATCTTATGGCAATATTTGTCGATGCTAAACATATTTCGTAATAATTATTAAAATCCCTGAGACTCGTCTTCGAAGCAGTGTAACAGTAATCCATCACGAGCACTTCTTTGTATCTAAGAAAATGTATAATTTTATTAGTGATAAGTTTTTTGTTGTTAAAACACACTGTATATCATTGTGAATTCTTGTAATTTATCAGGACTGCCAATTTTTGTAGTTTGTTCACCCTGTATATTGCAATTTCAAGAAAGTTATTATACAGAGTTCGGCAAAAGTTCGGGACCGGACAAATATCGAAGGAAATATAAATTTTGTTAAAAGTCTTTTTTTATACAACAAATTTCACTTCAAGTTAAACTATAATTTGAAAATATTTTGAAATATGCAGGGTGTTCCAATAAAGTGTGGCGTATCAAACTTATATTTTTTCTTATGGGACACCCTTTATTTTATTGCATTTTCTGATTGCCCTTAAAAAATATATAATGGTTCCCTATACCTAAATACAGAGGGTTCCCAGTTATGCTGACTTTTTAAAAAATGTGAACATTTCGAAAAAATCTAAAAGCTAAATGATATAACAAGTTCTAGCCAATTTTCTCTTACATCTAAATAATTGTACATTCGTTGAATGTATTCCACGATTGAGTACTAAATATATCTTTACAGGGTGTTC
>CAJUYG010000220.1:159114-191474 GCA_910591675.1 Galerucella calmariensis | reverse complement strand
GACCAGAATAATGTACCAAGTAAGTTCCAAACAAATGTGTGCTGGAACAGTTCTGAAAAGTACCTATAATCTTGGCCTCTATCTGGGCTGGACATTATATAGGTTAATTTGAATGTTTATACTGTTGTTTTTCAAGAATAGGTATTAATTTTTTATTTTGAGACCCATATAATTTTTTAAGATTGTTGATTTGTTTTTTACTTTGAATTACCTAAATTGAACTTTAAATTTGAATTTACACTTGGAAAAATTGAACTGAAATCTTCTCATGAAGTTAATTCTGTATTTAATAAAAAGTAATTGATACAAATTATAAATTTTAAATTCTTAATAAGTAATTCTGATATTGACTTCCTGCAGAGAGATCTCTTTGCACATTTTCGTCATCCAAATTGTCTTGCACACAAAAATTAATATAAAACAATTGTAACATAACCACAAAGCAGTTATTGAGAAATACTATAAACAGTCATTTTATACGAAAGCGCATGCGCGAAACTGAAAGTTCTCTTTTTATTTTGGAACCAAGAGAACGAGTAACGATCTGGTTTTGGACAAGTTACTAGTCTTGCGGGAACACCAAACAATTATGATTTGCACTGAACTCTGCTCTGCTGGAACGCTTACTTTATACTGCGCAGACTCAATATGTCCATAACAGTTAGGAACTTGCTACGGGAACAAACCTAATATCACAGAATACACCAGCCAAACAAGAAACGAAAGCCGGCATAAATCCTTTGATGTTTTGGGGGCAAAATTTAGTGACCTTCAAACTGACGTTGACAGATCAAGTTACACTGAGAAAATTGTTCAAAAAATGTGAATTAAATGTTAACTTAATGTTGCTTTCGTTTATTTGGGCTTCAAGCACTTGTGCGTGACGCCTCAGTCGTCACGACTTTTGAGCAAATCGAACACGATTTTTTAGTATCCTCAAAACCACCTGACATGTGCCAATGCCAATGAATTTCCTGTGTGGTTAGGAGAACAGTTTTCAATTATAATGTTTTTGATGATAAAATTTTGCATATTTAGATAATTTTAGTGAGGTTTAAATCGTATTAAATCGTAATCGGCACAATCTTCACCTTTAAATAAACGTCAAACCGGACAAACGTCAAATATTTAATGTCCGTGGCTTGAAGCTCATAGTTTTCGGTATGTGCTTGAGGGGCAAGGGGAAGGTAAGACTAGGCGTCACGCCCAGTAATAAACGAACGGAATTCAGTCACTACGAGCTGCTACTAGCAGCCAAAAGTAAATAATCGAAAACGCTTATAGTTGAAATAATACCCTTCTTGGTGTGCGTCATCGATTGTTAATCTCCTTCTATCACATTACGTAGAAAGAAATGGAAAAAAGGCAGGTCTGTGATTGATCCTAATCAAAATATCACAATAATGAAACGTTTGAATGTTTCACAAACGTTAACCCTAATCTTTGACTTACAAAAATTTGACTGGTTGATGTTTAGATTACGCGCCAGCGCAACCTATCAATCGCGAGATTAAAATACTATGAAGGCGTAACTTTCGTAGCGGCAATGTGTCTTACGTCTTTTTCTACTGTCACACTGACAGTACTTGTCAGGTGTGTACTTTGTTGCTTACGGTCAATTATTATTTATGAAAAGTGAATAGTAATCTTATTGTTATATTTATCTAAATAATACAAAAATATTCCTAGATACACGAAAAAACATCAGCATTTTGAAAGTTCTGAAGTATTTTCAGTTAGAAAAAGAAGCTGGTATAGTGTAACTATTGTTAATGTGATGACCCATATTTTTATTCCCTTTGGAGGAAAAAGCCGCCCAATTGCGTTCATAAAATTGTTTTATAAATTCAAATATCGTGAAATAATGCTTTTCAAATGTTATCCAAATTAATATAGTGGATTAAAATTAACCTGCATAAAATTTTTTATACAATTCAAAGTCATCACATTAACATTAGTTACACTATAATTATTAATTTAATAGCCTTCTCGGCTTTGGCTTAATACGATCCTGATGATTTTATTTATCAAATTTAAGGTTAGCTATATGTCAAAATAGCAAATAAAATAAACGACATGCCGAAAACCCGGATATACGTCACAATCGATGACGCACACCAAGAAGGGTATTATTTTAACTATACACGCAAAAAGGTGAAACCAAAGAATCTCAAATAATAATTGTTTATTTTTATGACTTGTTTCGACAAAGTTTCAACTGTTCAACTCAATTTATGAATTGTGTGAGTTAATTCAACAGCTTAACAAATATTGTGAAAAATATTATAAATATAAGTTTTAGCTTCTGTTTTTAGAGTACGTACCATCCATTATTAAAAATAATGAGTTATTGTTTAACCAAATGATTCTTATTTTCTATATTGTTATCGAAATTATATGTGTAATTGTGTAAGTATGTTTTTAGGGTGAGTCTAAAAACCAATACAATAATAATAGATTATATATTTATAATATCAGTTTACAATAGAAAGAATTTCAGTAAATGATGATATAAAATTACAATAAGTATGAATATAAAATTTTTATTATTTATATATTTAAAAGTTACACTTCACCAGATTCTAAATTAAATTTTACACCCAGAGAAAATGTACTGATATCTGTGACAACGAAGTTATAAAAAAGAAGCGACAGTAAATTTTTCTCCATAGATATCCAAAACTTGGATTTATTATTATCATCCATCACTAGAATGACAGCCACGAAGTGCAAAAGTTTTTACAAAAAAATATGTAAATAATCAAAATGCTTACAACAAAGATAATTCTTTGGTAAACAATAAAATCACATGTCATTGACAGATAGCGGGCTTAAAATGGCGACTGTCAAACATGCGCACTCAGAAAATGAATTGTAAAATAGCACAAGCTTCGTTTCTTCTTGTGATGGTGTATTCTGTGATAATATATCGAAAACTGACAGTGTACTTGTCAGTCAGACAAGTCAGACGCTTCTCGTGGTGCGTTTGTGAATTATTTTTAATTTTTGTCTTAAATTAGGCTAGTAGTAGAAAAAATTGTATATACACCATGGTATTGAAGACATTTATAAACCTCTCACCTCAGTGCTCGGTCAATAATAATAGTCTTCACCACCTTGGTGTATAATATACTATTAAACTGTTTTACAACAATTTCCGACAAGTAGAACCGATCGTTAACGATGATATAAAACGTAAAACCACGACGCGGCAAAAACCTTAAAAAGAACCCACCCTATAGAGCCGCTGATAAGAAATAGCGAAGTAGACGTCTCTTCCAGTCGACCTCCGATGCTCCCCTAAAGAAAAACCACCTCGGAAGAGCAGCTCCAAACCCTCCTTTTGACCTGCAATTATCACGCAAGCGTCAGCGTATTTTCTCGATTTTCCCCGGACGCCTCGGCACCTTCCGTCAGAACTCGTGCAGGGAGGGGGCCGAACAGTCAAGCCATCGGGGCTGCTCCAAATTTAAACGAGAAACGTTTTAAATATATTTCACTTAATTATTAACTAATTAGATTGTGATTAGGAAGTCATGAGTGTTTGTGAGCTTCGCTACACCCGTCCAAGTTTGATGTAAAAGTTTGGTAATGCCGATACACCTTCGGGGTATTTAAAAACGCCATTTTTCATCTCGGGATTATTTAGAGATAAATTCTCGTGAAGTGACAATAACTCGAAAGTACTTTTAGATGAAAAAGGTTGTTTTAATATAATCATTAACATTACGGTGACTAGATGAGTTTGATTTTGTATTCGTAGTAGGTTGATTCTTGAAATAGAGTCTTGACTGGAAAATATTGATTGGTTGGTGTGTACAATCTACAACCTACTATATCACGGACTCGTTGATAAATTTTCGGCGAAATGCAACGTAACCGGTTCAACGTGAGGTATGAAAAATTTCTGGAAAGAATTTTTAAAAATAGGTGATTATGAATGATTATAGGTGAGTATTTTGTGGATATATTTCAGTTTTTTTTATCTTGATAATGTTAAAAATGTTTTATCATTTCATATCGATTAATGCTTATCATTATACAGGGTAATATATTGTTGTAGGCGATTTGTCATTCAATTTTATATTTACAATATGTCCCCCTAAGTTGGAATCATATGGACAAATTTTTTATTATTAATTTTAGGAGAAAAAGTTATTCTTCATAAAAAGTTATGCTGCATTATCTAAAACCTAGAATACAGTCATCAAATATCAAATTTTTTAGTTGTATACGAGGTTTTTCGAAAAATATTAGTTTCACTCAAGAGTAAAGTACGGTTAAATGTGACAATATCGAAAAATGTTACTAAGAAAAGTTGATCATCAGAATTAAAAACCACGATTAAATATGTAATTACATTCATTTAGATTGAAACTTCAGATTATTTTATTTTCTACTAATATTTTTTTTGAATGAACATTCATCTCTTGTGATTACGAAATACATGATAATCTTTTAGGTTTTCCATGTTTTTTAATAATTATGCATTTAAAACGCGGAATAAGTGCATATTCATTTATTTTGCAAATAATAAAACACATTCAAACACTAAGCTTTAAAATTAACATCCTATTAATGTTAGAAACAAACAAAATTAATTTTTACTTATACTAATGCTTCGACATATCCAACTTTTTTTAGTAACATTTTTCGATATTGTCAAATTTAAGGGTACTTTACTCTTGAATAAAACTCATTTTTTTGACAAACCTCGTATATGACTGAAAAAATTTGATATTTAATGACTGTATTAAAGGTTTAAGATAATGCCAAACTTTTTATGAAGAATAACTTTTTTTCCTAAAATTAATAATAAAAAAGTTTTCCATATGATTCCAACTTAGGGGACATTAATATATTTTTTATTTAATTTTATTTGTTGATTTACTCTAAAAATTCTTACCTCAAGGCTCGGGTTCAATATTAATATTATTTTCAAATATTTATTTCACAATTTGAATAAACATTACAAACTTTAACTTTTTTAAATTAATTAATTTTTTAATAATTGATTTTATGTTCCAATATATTATTAGATTTTTAATAAATAAAAAATATTAAATTCCTATTTTTATAATAGTCTAAACTTTCTTCGATCTTCGAAATTTTTCTATTGTTCTCCAAATATTATGATTTTAATTATTTAAAATTAATCACAAAATATATAATTTAAATATTACTTTCCTGTAGTCAGGTATACAACCAATCCTTCGAACTCAAACTTCTATTTTTCCATAATACATATTAAATATATAATTTTTAATTATATTACATATTCATCCCCAAACACGCTTTTCTACACAAATTTTTATACGCAAAGCAGGCCTTTTCTCAATCTTTTGATAACCGTTGGAAAAGTAATGCGGAAAGTACACACTATGACACTTTTCCGCACCGAAATGTCAAACAAAGCTACCTATGACATGTCAACTTTTTTTGACAATTCAAACTAATAGTGAATTTCTAATTGGTGTAAAATTTTTAAATTTAAACCAAAAGTAAGTACACTATTTATTTTATTATTTATTTTAATTTATTAATTATAAAAACATTAACCTTTTAAGGATTATTTTAGGAATTATGAACCAAGATCAAAATAATAATAATATAATAATAATACAAAATTGTTCAAATTTTACAATTAATTATAAATTCAACTGATTTTTCTATTTATTTTCATATTGTAAGTTCTTTCTGTTCAAAGTTTAAATAAAATAACTTTATAAATTACTGTATTTCTTTCATTAATAAATGTGGTTGTAGAAAAAATATGGTGTACAACTTGTGCGCAAATCACTTTTCCCAATCGTGATACTTTTACGCACGCCATTGCAGATGACCGAACGACGCTTTAGCGAGTTCGGCCAGCAATCGCGTGCGGAAAAGTCACTTTATGCACGTGTTAGGTACACCATTTTTTCTACTAGCATGCGGAAAAAAGCCCAAAAGTTAACAAAAAGAAACATTTCTTATTAAATACATATCAACAAATTAACTATTATTATTTGAAATTCATTTGACGAGGAGGCCATTGAAAAATGATTTAAAAATAAGTTTTTTTTTATTGAAAATTATAGCAGAATTATAATACATTTATTAATTTTTCAGTCATTTGATAAGCTACAAGCATACAAATATTAAAATGTCATTTCAAATATTAAAATGTCAGTATACTCCCCAAAAACTTGACAAATTCACTTTTTCGCACTACTGCGGAAAAGTGACTCTTACCGCACGCTAGTAGAAAAACTACTACTTTAATCTAGTTTGCATTTCCAAACCAATTTTACAAACATTTTTTATTGGTTTTTAAATATTTTTTTGTCTCTATCCACATATTCAATTTTTATTTTTTCGCCCTAATAGCTTCGTTTTCAAATTTTCTCACATCTTTAAAAATGACATTAATCATAATCATTAGTGACGTTATTTTACAGATATAAAATTTCATAGATCATGCCCTTTTACAATATATGTATTGATTTTATTTTATTGAATAATAATATATATTTTATATTTAATATTAAAAAATTATTATTAAATATTTTAAATTTTTGATGTCCCAGCTACTAACTCCACTCAGATTGTGGATCACAATTTTTTTTTTATTTTTAATTTTTTTTAATTGTAGGTACAGAAGATTGTATATACAGGGTGCTTCTAAATCCATGCGACAAAATTCAGGAGGTGATTGCTCGTTTGAAATTGAAATAAGTCTTTCCTGTAACAAAATATCCTCAGCCTACCGCTTTCCGAGATATCACCCTTAAAAGGTGGTTACTAAAATTGAGTTTTTAATTTTTTTTAAATTTTAGTAATGCTAGAAACTTGAAATTTTGGAATTTTCGCGCATTTCCAGCATTTGCTATTAATCGTATTACATTTTATATCTTTACTGTTTTCCACTCAATTAATTAAAAAAATTATGAATTAGGGTGCTTATTTTTTTTTGGAGCTATCGGTTTTGGGAAAATATTTAAGAATAAAAAAACTTTTCAAATAAAACAACGATTTTAAGTTAAATTTTATTTCATAAAACTTCATCTCGAATAAAAGTTTTGATATGAAATAAAGTAGGGGCTGCTAATTTCACCCCCGTATAATGTAACAAGAATATTGAAAAAATACCCGTGCTTGAGTCCTTTCCCAGCGCTCGAAAATTACAGAATTTCAAGTTTCTAGCTTTACTGAAATTTTAGAAAAAAAATATTTTAGTCACCACCTTTTAAGGGTGATATCTCGGAAAGGGGTGGGCTGAGGAAAATGTGTTATAGGATAGACCCATCTTAATTTTATACGAGCAATCACCTTCTGAATTTAGAAACACCCTGTATCTATATATTATGCATACTTATCCGTCTATGCTAACTATTCTAACAAGAAATCCAATAAATTCGCGTCTGAATTTCTTTTTTAAATAATTGACAAAAAACTTTCATAACAATTTAATTTCACGATCAATTTGCCGACCCCGCCCGAAATGCGTACCCGATACGCCCCCGTCTATTTCGGCGGGTATCAATCATCCAGATAGAACTGTGTATATATCACATGTAGCAATACATTAAAATAAAGACCAGCAATTATTTACCGATTTGTGTAACATTTGAACGTTATGAAGTTGAATTTCATATTATAACATTTGTGAATTAAATTGACTGAAACAGCTGAAAATCGAAAGCAACGATCGGTCACCGATTAAATTGTCATTATGCATTAGAATACGCACAAATGGAGAAGAATATAGTATATCAAGTAGATGGGATTTACCAAGGGAACCCGAAAGAAACTGGTAGAGTTCATATAATACCATTCTTGGTATTCTTGGTGTGCGTCATCGATTGTTAATGTCCTTCTAACACATTACGTTGGAAGAAATGGAAAAAAAAGGCAGGTCTGTGATTAATCCTAATCAAAATATCACAATAATGAACCGTTTAAATGTATTACAAACGTTAACCCGAATCTTTGATTTGATTAGTTGATGTTAAGATTACGCGCAAGCGCCTCCTATCATTCGAGATAAATTATACCATTCAAAATAGGACGCAGACGTACCTTTCGCAGCGTTAATGTGTCTTACGTCTTTTTCTAATACAAAAATATGCCCAGATAAACGGAAAAACATCAGTTCTCAAGATATTTCAGTTAGAGAAAGAAGCTGATAATTATTAATTCGATAGCATTTTTGAATTTGGCTGGATACGATCCTGATGATTTTATTTATCAAATTTAAGGTTAGCTATATGTCAAAATAGCAAATAAAATAAACGACATACCCAAAACTCGGATATATACGTCACAAACGATGACGCACACCAAAAAGGCTATTGAATGAACTATACAACTCTTTCTTAAAGTTAGGGTATCTCGAAACCTTCTAGGTGTCTTTGATATTTTCCCATCGGTACCTCAACTCTTCTTTTAGGTTATAAGCAAGCATAAATCCTTTATTGGATACATTGATGTGATTATATTAGAAGTACCAATCGCTAGCACTGAAAAAACTGTTGTATGATATGTCTTCAAAATTTTCAGGTTTTCTAATGAATTTTTTTTATTTTATTGTCATTGTCATTAATGGTCCGTAACTCTTCCTTAAGGTTTTTTTTTTTTTTCGGCCGAGGGACCATTTAGCGACTAACTCTAGTATTAAATTTATTGATTTTTGGGTAGGATAAAGGTAGACATTTCACACCCAGGGGTCTTTCAAGGTGACTAACTCACAAGAAAAGGTAGACCACGGATGGTAAGGGATTATTAACTTAGGATTAAGTAACAGAGGAATAATATTTTCCTATTACTACAGTTTTAAATTATACGCTTTGATAAATTCTAGTAATAAAGTTATATACAGGCAGCTTGTTTAATGCTAACAGGTGCATTAAGTTGAAAGGTGGAAGAATACTGATTTTTGTTAGTTCCCCATACATTTTTTCTCTATGCTGTACACATTTTTCACACTCAAAGAAAATGTGATCCAAATCACATATACAATTGCAACTGTCACAGAAGTTCGAATCAAGTACATTTATTTTACTAAGATGAGCAGGATAGCAGGCGTGACCAAATTTAAGTCTACTAATAGTGGTTATGCTACTTCGAGGAAGTTGATAATTGCTGTACCAATGTTGATTTGGAATTTCTGGAAATAGAAGTGTATACCTTGTAGGGGATGGGTAATTTGGTCCCCGCTACCTGTGTTAATCCTTTGGTAGCCAGGCACTTCGATAATCCGGCTGGTAATTTCGCCCCCAAACTAAAATATAATTATTTCTGCTTCTTGGAAATTTTTAGGAATAACAGGTAGTTTAGACGGATATAAAACCCTTATATTATTATAATTTGCAATAATTTGAATAATTACTTAGTATGAGTACGTGTGAATTGTTGTGAGAAAGCAAATTATGGAGGTGAAAATTATTAAAAGTAATCGTGGCAAGGATTTACTTGTAGTTAACGGTTACAAGTTTAATTTCCACAAAAAACTGAAAACTTCAGAAGAAACTTGTTGGAAATGTACCAACAGAAAATGTATGGCCTGTATCTATATAATAGGTGTATCAAGTGCAATATTCGTGACTAAAACTTCATCCGAACACTGTCATCTTGCGGACATTTCAACGTTAAATAGGCAAACAGTTTCTGCAGTTTGCAAGCGAAAAGCTGTTGACGATATTTCTGAAAAACCGTCAAAAATTATACGTATGGCATTGAAAGAAAATTTACCAGCGACACTAACAACCAGGGACGTCGAGTACGTTAGGAAGAATATGTATAATAGTCGACGTAAGTTTATACCAGCGCTTCCGAAAAATGTTAACGATGTACATGAAATTTTGAATTCGATTGACGTAAAAACTTCGCGTGATGAACAATTCCTTTTTATTAATTGTGTGTTAAATAATATCATTGTGTTTACGTGTCTTTCAAATCTTGAAGCTCTGGGGAAAACGCAACGAATCTACGTCGACGGCACATTTGATTATTGTGCCAAATATTTCACACAAATGTTTACAATTCACGGACATTACATACCTTTAATGGTATGCCTTCTACCCAATAAGAAATCGGAAACATACGAAAGACTGTTTCTTTTGGTTCAAGATAAGTGCTCCAAAATTAATATTAACTTCGATTTTAAGGAAATAGTGTGTGATTTTGAAATGGCCATACATAAAGCCGTTCGAAAAGTTTGGCCTTCCTCCCAAATCATCGGATGCAGATTTCATCTCGCCTAGGCATGGTTTCGGAAAATTAAAACTATCGGTCTAGTTGTGGAATATAACGATGCGAGCAGTGATATTGGTCGGTGGCTGCACTTGACTTTTGGTCTTACTTATTTAGATTCTAATGAAGTGGGTGATTGCGTTGCGTTCGAACTATTCGAAAATAGACCAAATGACAGAAGCTTTTCACAGAACTTTTAAAGATTCATTTTACAAAGAACATCCAAATATAATAACATTTCTTGAGAAATTAAATGAATTCCAAATCGAAACTTATATCAAGTTGCAAAGTTGTCATTTGAAACATTATGTAAGAGACCCTAAAATTAGAAATCGTCAAAAATTTATTGAAAACCTTATAGAAAAATACAAAAACTATGAAATAGATAGAACTCATTTTTTAACATGTACCTATTTCATTTAAATGTGTAAAATTTTGAAATTCTCATTTGTGTAAAAATTATTTATATGTTCATGCCATAGAGTTGAAATTGAAACCTTTAAACTATTTTCATGTTTTGATTTTATTTTTTCTTTGAACCGAAAGCATATACCTGATTGCGGGGACGAAATTACTTGTAGGGAATTTATACCTGTCAGCCATGGGGACCAAATTACCTTTTGAAATTTCGTGACGTCATCTTTGGGGACCAAATTACCAACTCCGACCTTGTAGGCTTGTTTAGACAATATTCCGTACCATAAACGTTTCCATCTTTCTTTCAATTCAATTTTGTTTTGATTCATGCATTCATCAATGGTAATATTGTTTTTCATATACTCTTCCTTCTCAGCTGCTGTTTTTGCTAAACTGTCCACATGTTCATTATGTTGAAGTCCTATATGTGCTTTTATCCAAAATAATTTTATGCGGATTCCTTCTTGGGCTAGTCTATTTATAGTCAGTTTTATTTTCGGAATAACATAATTTTCAAACGTAATAGCATTGATATCGAAAGGTTGACTTATACTCGTAAGTACTGATAATGAGTCTGTTCCTTAAGGTTAAAGTGTATCAAAACCTTCCTTGGTTACGCCTGGAAGTTGATGTAATATTCATAGAAGTACCATTTCTCAGTACAAAGAAAACTGAGGGTTGTATTTTGATTTTTCTTCAGACTTTAAAGTTTCTCAATTTTTTTATATTTTATCGTCTATAATTCAAAACCTTCCACGGAAAGGCGAGGAACTTAATGCAATTATCCTAAAAAGTACGATTATTCAGTACAAAGGAAACTGGGAAGCTGTGTAAACCTTAACACTTTAAGTTAAGTGTTAAGTGTTAAAAAATATTTACGACTACTACAAATTTATTGTTTAAAACATAAAAAAGTGTCTTACTGTAATAAAAAGTTAAAAATATTGAAAATGAAGTGTTATATCGAGTTTAACAAAGAGTACCTACCTTTTATGTAGAAAATTTAATAAACAATTGCAGACAACAGTCTTTAGCTCTCAATACAGGGTGTTTAAAAAATTTGGTACAAAAAAAGGTTACGAAATCCTCGTTACCACGCCACTGTCTTATTAGAATTTGACATAATTGATACTGTCGATGTGTTTGGAAGAGACAATGACCTATAACAAATTTTAAATTTGTACTTTAATCCCCAGAGAAGATATGAAATAAAATGTGTATTTCTTCTACACCTTTTAACAGCCTGTATCTCACAAACTAATAAGGCTAGAGAAAAGTTGCATTTGGGTATTTTAAATATTTCTTAACGATCTATCATGCCTCATTGTGGATTTTTATTGTTTACTATTACAAAAAAAATATTCTACTGTATTTAATTGGGTCAAGTTCAATTTGTTTAAAACAATTATTAGTTTATGTTTAGTAATGTCGTTTGTAAAATTGTTATTGTTAATTTTACCATTAATATATTTAAGTTATAGTAGTAGACAGGTATTGTGGAATTGCTTGAAATTTAGTGAGTTTATTTAGAAGTTTTGGAAAAAGTTACGCGATGGAAGAGATGTTGTAAGTTATCAATTTTTTTAGTGTAGAAAAGTAATGACGTTTGTGTACCTGTATCTCTCTGTATCTGTAGAGTAGGGAGGGCTCATAGCACTTAGGCCACATGTGACCCATTGTACATCCTCCCGAGGAGTTGTCCTCCTAGATCATCGTCCATCCTGTCCTTCTCAGGAAGATCGACAGATCACTTTGAGACATCTCCTTTATATGGGCAGGAGTAGGCCAAGACACACCGAACACACACCCTCTTAATGACGATAACTCCGGACTCTCGCATAAGACATGCTTGACAGTTTCATCTTCCTGTTCACACATCCTGCATAGGGGTGTGTCGACTAGCCCCATAGTATGGAGGTGTTTCCTTAGTTGACAGTGGTTCAGTCAGAAATCCTACTATTAAACGTAAGTTTTTCCTGGTCATCGCCAAACATTCAGCGCCAGTTCCCAGGGTCGCCCAGGGTGATCCTGGCAAGACTGCTTCCTTTGATTCCATTCCATCTCTCAAGGGATTGAGCATGGGTGTTACGTTTGGCTAGTTCCGCAATTGTCGAAGTTGTTAGGCCGTAGGTATCCATGGGCCCTAAAATGTTTAGTCCAGCCTCTTCTCTGGCTCAAGAATCGGCAATGCGATTACCTTCACTCTTGTCGTGCCCTTTAGCCCACCTCAGGATAATACTGTTATCTTCCGAATCGTTAGCTAAATCTTGGTGGCACTCTAGTACTAGCCTCGATATAACACGTTGTCTGTTCAAGGCTAATAGGGCTTGTTAGGATTGTTATGTTTTTTCCAAAAATTTCTTTTCTGGTTAGTTCTTTTGTGGCAATTGAGAGACCAGCCAGTTCAAGGTTTGTGAATAGTAAATAGCCTATCATCCACTTAAGCCCCATTGTATAAGCCAGATATAATTTTAAAACCAATAAATAGTAACAGAAGGACTAATAATTAAAAAAGGATAAAATTAGTGAAATTATATGTAAAATATAAAACAAACTTTTCGAATATGAAATAATATACAGTGTGGTTTCAATTTTTTTCCTGTAATTTTTTATAATTATTAAAAAAAAACATTTATAGATGGATTTTGACAAAAATTTTACTTTGACTTGCAAAAACTGCAAATGTAGTAGTTTAAAAATTTTATCCGAAAACTTGAAATTGAACAAAAAAAGCACGGGGTCTAATGATTTGATTATCTTTTATCTCTGGTACATTCTTTGTGACACAAAGTTTAAAAAAATATTTTTTCTACGACCACTATCGAAAGTCGTCCTTTTGTGCGTTGAAAAGCAACTGCAAAGTTGATGTTTTTTGCGAGCTGTCATAATTTGACATTATTGGCTCCCTTAAGCAGAAAGTAACTTAGGCGCTCGCCTAATTATATTTATAGATAAAAGAGAGCTAGTAGTTATTTCAATATAAACCGTAGAATAAAATATTTTAGTTGGTTTTCTAATATGTTAAAGCATCCAACAGTACTTTCCGTAATAATTCAATGAGAAATAGGGAAATCTAAAAAAATATCTAACATTAATGTAATAAGTGTTGCCTACGTACATAGGTACACGAAACTACAATCTGGAAACTGCTAAGTACAAACAATGGCAGTTAATTTTATTTTGGTGTGATCGTAGAAAAAATCTTGTGTGTATTTCGAGCAGAAAGTCGTTTGGCAGTCTCGACAGACTCTCTGTCTCCTCTGCCAAAGTACTACTTTCTACTCTTGATACACAGATATCTATTTTTTTACAGAGAGACAACCCAGCGCTGATCTGGTATGCAGTGGCGGAAATTGGCGCGCTCGAAGATCACATCCGGTCGGTCACGCACGCGCAACATGCTCTGCTGTGGCCGCAGAAAGGTAAGCTATCTTAATATAATATCCAATTTAGTTTAGGGCACAGATAACCTGTTATTGTACGGGTGGCGCCACCTTTAGAGTCTGAACAGTAAGCTCTAACAACTTTGACAGGGTTGTGGTCTTTGCCGGAAAAGAAGATTCCTGTATATTTACGTTTATTTACGATAAAAAGACGATGACGTTGCAAAACAAAATATTGTGATGTCGCCAAGCTGTAGTTTTTTCTTTACTTAACGAAAAGTGGAAAAGTCAATCTGATGTTAGATTGACAGTTTTTAATAGAGGAAAGTCACCAAATATGGAATACCATTTTGTTTTGGGATATAAAAAAAAACTTCATATAAATTAAATCCGTTTAATGTTTTTACTAATCAGTCATACATTTATATGTAGTAATTAACAGCCTTTAATCAAATATATTAGTTATCAAATTAAAATCTAACACAAAAAACAAAATCACAATTGAGTAACCAAATATGGAATATAAGCATAAATCAACATAACAATAACAAAAATGGACATTAATATCTTTGAGATCAATTAAATAAATATAATATATTGTGATAAATGAAAGAAGTTACGTAATTACTTGCAAAAGTCACAGATCCAAGTATCAAACTCTGGACCAGCACAATCATAATGTGCCCAGAGCCCACACATCAAGCATTTAATTTAATATTCCATAATTAGACACTGACGACTGTCCATATTTGGATTTTTAGACTAGTTCAAACTCTTCTAAATATTTTTTAAAGTCACAATATTTTAATGACAAAAGATCACAAAATGGTGAAATAAACATAATACCGATATACTAATACTCGTTTATTACTTACCTTTAAAATTTCTGCACGACAACAAAACAAAACACGCCTGCCACACGTGAAGCATTCGTGAAACTGACACGATGGTGTGGATGCGATAGTTAGTAGACCGAATGAAACAGAAGATGGTCGAGTGTTGCGTTTCATACTTATAGTCTTAGAGAAATGAAGGCATTCCATATTAGGATACTCTATTCCAAATTTTTCGACTTTCCTCTAATAATGAATATAAATAGCGGATACTAATACTTACGTCTCTTAAAGCAGTAAGCGGGAGAAGCGGACCCCCATTTCGTGATTTTCGTTCAAAATAGCTTATTAAAGATGTTACCATCTCTTGATATTTAATGTTCAGCTGCTTCGGCATTTTATTAACTACACACTGCGGATTTGCCTAAATAATTAGTTATGAAAATAACTGTTTCTTTAATCTTAAAGAAACAATGAATTTAGAAGCATCAAATAGCTTAAATATTAGACGATGATCTAATGTCAATAAACGTCAAAACAAACTGGGGAATTTTACCACTTGATCTGACAACGTCTTCAAGTTTTGCCAACCCGTTAGCTGTAAATTGCCTTGACTGTTGAGGATAAATTGTATTCACTGTTGGTAAATTAATATTTATTCTGTTAAGCAGGAAAGTAACTAGAAATGACATCTTCGCCTTTTTATCGTAAAAATCCTATATATTTAAAATGATTGCAATATTAATTTCATTGCAAAATGGCGTTTATGGTAGATTTTTTAACATTTCATTCAAAGTAACTCAAAATTTGATTGATATTATATTAGTAACAATCAAATAATCAAATTAAATTGAGTTAAACGACCAAAAATTGTACCATAATTAAAAACCTGTGTCCTTTATGCAAAGCTAACTCTATGGATATGGAAAATTTCCTTGTTGACATGACGCCATGTCGACGATACGCAGTACAGATTTTGAGGAGAGAAAAAACATGGACCAAACTTTACAATCGATTACCACATTTCCCGGAAAATAGGCACTATACGAAAATTAAATTTGCCCGATTGAACACTTTGATATACTCGACCATTAATTTTGCAGTAAAGATCAAAGCTCGCAATGGAAAAATTCAAAATATATTAAGAGCAAATTAACTTAATTAAAACTGAATTATTTTTTTCTTAAAAGATAAAGTTGACATTGAGATTTCGAATTCGGTGAGTCTAAAATTAAACACGCTAAGAACAAAGAGAGACGGAGAAAATGGTGTGCTAAAGTCATCAATTTTTGTGCCATAAATTTATAGGAGTCGAAGTCGAGTCTAGAACTCACTCAAATATTTGAGGCGTATTTCTTATATTCTATTCTATTCACCTACAAATGGTGAGGGGGTAAGCGATGTACAGGGTTATTCATTATAAATTACCATCGTTATGATTGCTTTTAGAAAAAAAAGTCTCGTATAAAAGTTGTTTGGTTACAGCTGAATTTTCTTTATATTCTATCAAAAATTCAGTATCGTGCAAATTTAAGGGATACAAAAAATAATAGTTCTTTTTTAAATAGGACACCCTGTATATTTTCACATTATTGGAATGCTCTTTTTTTTCTGATTTTTAAAATATATAATGTTACCCCTACCTTGTACCGTTTTTGAGTAATGAAATTTTGAAAATCGGAGTTTTAGTAATTACTGTAAATATGAAATCTTCCATCTCTCTGTAAACCATTTTAATTACTTTATCTAGAAAATGTTAATTATCAAACATATTAGTTGTCATTTCCATAGCTTACTCTAATAAATTATCTCTTTCATATTTACAGTACCTACCTAATTACTAATAACATATTATATACTTTTGAAATCAGAAAAAAAGAGCATTCCAAAAATGTGAAAATACACTGGGTGTCCCATTTAAAAAAGAACTATTATTTTTTGTATCCCCTTAAGTTTGCACGCTACTGAACTTTTGATAGAATATTGAGAAAATTCAGCTGTAACTAAACAACTTTTATACGAGACTTTTTTCTCTAAAAGTAATAATAACGATGATCGGGGGTGGGTAATTTATAATGAATAACCCTGTACTCTACCTCTACCTCTACCTCTACCTGTACCTCTACCTTTTGCCATCTCATCGATTACAAATTTTTTAAACTTTGCCTTACCGTCTAAAAATTTGGAAAACTTCTTTTTTTCGACATTGTATCATCGAAATTTAAGGCTTTTTATCGCAACCACTTAATTATCGCCGCTTTTTTCCATGAACTTGTGGGAAGCTTCTTTACTAACCGAGAATGATAACCGTTACAATCAGAGCCGATTTAAATTTTTTGCCGCCCCGTCTAATCACTGGAATTTTACTCAAATTCATAATTTTGACATGGCAGCATGCACAGTTGCAAGTTTATTTGATTTAAAAATAAAATATTTTTCTTTTCAATTAAAATTAATAAGTGTAATCGATAATGTATTCGAATTTTTATAAATTCATCGATTGATCAAAGTTTAATTCTTAAGAAATGCAAAAATAACTCGAACATTTTTTTAATATTTTCAAAACACTACTGATGCAATTTTTTTAATTCCAGAAATTGAAAAAATCAAATATTATTATTTCAAATCTTCAAGGAAATAAATAAATTAAGTTATTTTGATTATTAATTTATACTACAAGTACCAAAATTATAATTTACCAAATTTCGATTTTACAAATAACGAGTGATTTGAATTTCTTGAATTATTTAGAATTAATTAATAATATCGGGCAATTTTAATAACACTGTAAAATTTTTATCTTCCACTTCTCAAATTTTGCCGCCCTGGGCACTAGCCCCGACTGCCCCTAGTGTAAATTCACCACTCCTTACAATAACTGAATGCTGAGGAATGTATTCGATCATTTGTTGGAAATATTCCTCAAAAACGTCAGCCGTCATCTCTTCGTGGTGGTCTTTGCTTGAATCAGATTGAAATTCCAATAATCCTTTATCCAAAAATCCGTTTTCACTGCCTATATGGGTTATAATAAGCCTGCTTCCCTTTCCAGAGGAAAGTCTTAATCCTGTTGACCAACGCTTCATGACAGCTTGTCGGGAATTCAGTATATTATTTTTATCTTGCCAGACCTTCATTTAACAAGGCTTCATCCAAATAGAAAATATTCTTACGGATTGACCTTAAGTATTCTCGTCTCCAGCAAACAATATCCGGTCTATCAATAAGAAAAGATTTACTGTTCTGTTTTTCCTACCGAAAGTTCAATCCATGAATAGTTCTCCATACTCTAGCTATTGATAATTGTGACAGGTTTTCGTCATTTTGGACGGCTTGCACAATCTTGTTCAATGTTGGTATTTCTTTTGCGAAACACATACCATGCGCCAAACGTGGTGACGAGCGATCGCGCGGGTACATACTCGCCCAACTAAAATACTTTTGTATTACGGTAAGTCCCTTGCCATTCAGTGTCGTACAAAAATTATTCAGACAATGCCAAACGCCAACAGAATTGGAGGACAACTAATGATACCACTCTGTACAAAGCATTTATATGTCTTGTAGTGGAAGATAACATTAAAAATAAGTTTCTGCGCATGTGGGCGGGCTCGCCATTACGTTTGGTGCTTGCAGTATTTTCGTTAAGAAATGCGTTTTGGTGAACTATATAGTTTCACAAAAAAATCAATCAACATATTCGCTATTTATACAAAATTAGTAACCAGCATCCCTCACGACTTCTTGATTATTAAATACTGTACTTCACTAAACGCTAATCTCATTTTCTTATAATTTTCAATGCATAATCATATAGCTCATCCGTTTCACTATCAGACATATTCTATGATATATTTCATAGTAAGTAAAAAGTGCAGACGTCTACAGAAATAAATCTTAGACCCTCAAATGAGGAACGCTTTCAATCGGGTCCTTTTTGGAAAGATGAAGCACTCAACTCGTTGATCTCGGTCTTAGAGATTGCTTAGACGTAATTAAGTAACGGCGGGGCCAACCATAATGTATTATCACCAGTGACAGCCGTAATGATCATTAATTGATATACGTTTCGATACCGACAGACCGTTTTGTGATACGAACCCATGATAAATAAGACCCGATTGGTTGTTATCAGGATCTATTTTAGACGTTTCTTGATCACATTTCTTGTTACTATCGAGAAAAACGTACGAATTGGTGGCGGCCATCTTTTTCCAAACGTTCTTAAAACGAAACAATGTCGTCAGACGTGAAGTGGCGTAGTGGGCGGCCATCCTATTTTAAACGTTATTGAAACACGTCGTGAGACGTGGAATGACGTTTTTTTTCGGGCCGAGATGGGAAATTCATGTTCGACTGGGTCCTGTACCACCCTCAGGAGTATCCCTCTCTGGTCTAGCCCTCGCATTCACCATGGTTTCTCACCCCCACGCTTCCGCGCCAAACAGCATACTCTGCTCTACCGTCCTACCAATTACCCTCCTTTTCCACTCTCCCGGTTCTTTCACATTACCTATTAATCTTCCCAGCCATGCTGCCCTTACTTTTGCCTTCTGTGCCTTCTGTATTCTGTCCATCTAGCCTCTCTTTCCAAAAATATATGGAGAGCAGGTAGGTCCAGAAGGATTTCCATGGCTGCTGACGGTGTGGAGCTGATAGCACCAGTGATTGCCAGACAAGCCTGTCTCTGTAAACCAGAGAGCTTTACTTGGGCCGTTCGCTGTAAAGCTTTTGGCCACCAGGCAATAGCTTCATATGTGATCATTGGTCTAACGATCATCACATATATCCAATAGATTTGTTTGGGTCCCAAGCCCCAAGATTTTCCACAGATCCTGCGACATGTCCACAAAGATAGTCTGGCCTTATGGATAACTTTTTCCAAGTGAGCGTTCCAAGTAAGTTTCTTATCTAGGATAATCCCCAAATATTTTACTTCCGCTGCTAATGGAATAACCTCACCATTGTAGGAAAGTGGTGGAAGATCCTCCAACTTCCTTTTTCTAGTAAAGGGAACTATTACAGTTTTGCCAGGGTTAACAGACATCTGTTCCCTCTGACACCAACTGTGGACATCGTCCAACGTCTTTTGGAGGATATTATATGCTACCCTTCCTGACTTGGTCCTTGCCAAGATGACAAGGTCGTCTGCATACGCTTGCAGCTCTACCCCTTCTCTTTCGAGATCGCTATGCAAGTTATCCATCAAGAGAGACCACAGTAGGGGAGATAGTACTCCGCCTTGTGGGCATCCCCTGGAAACCTTAAAGCTGATGGTCTCGTCCTGAAGAGAGACAGACATCGTCCGCATACACTGTAATCTCAGATCCCTCTTCACATGCTATCCCACAAACTTCATAAAACACACACTTCAAAAGCATCTGGGGCACTCCAATGTCCGTCCCATACCTTCCCTCCCTAGTGTCAACTATCGCGGTGGAGCGGCGTGGTGTGGCGTCGAGTGGCGTGGTGTGGCATGTCAATGAGCGCTGCTAGTGTATTTCGGCCTTAACTATTTATTTTGATATCATTTGTTCGTTTGAATTTAATTTAGTTTATTCACAGCTCATTTCTTGAGTCGGTTGTATTAGTTGATTGTTTCAGTCGAATAATTCCTTGATTTCTGGGTATCTATTGATGTTGTAATGTCAAAAGGTTGAATTGACGGATTAGTTGTGGCATTAAATCGACGATTATATTAGCCTTTGTAGAATTTGTAGATATGCAGACGTAGACAACAATTATCATAGACTGGACTGTCGGAAACAGACATTTGTTTGTGATGGATTGATGTTTTGTAACGCTTAAGGGATTGTTGAATCATCTCGTATCTCGCGTGCGCTCACCTGGAAAAATATTTGAAGGATATAACTATACATTTCAACAGCTATAGATTGGTAAACCTATCTGATGCTACGCGGTATCGGTAAGGGGTGAGGAAACATGGCTGTTATTTGTCATAAATGTATCAATGGCGTACGGTATTTTATGAAAGTATCAAAAACGTTTTTTGATTTTGTGTATATACAATATGTCCCCCTAAAGTTGGAATCATATGGAAAACTTTTTTTATCATTAATTTTAGGAAGAAAAGTTATTCTTCATAAAAAGTTCTGCATCATCTAAAACTTGGATTACAGTCATCAAATATCAAATTTTTAGCCGTACACAAGGTTTGTCAAAAATATTAGTTTCACTTAAAAAGTAAAGTACCTTTAAATTCGACAATATCGAAAAATGTTACTAAAAAAAGGTGGATATGTCGAAGCATTATAGTTCATTTAAAAACCAGAAGGAGTAATTTGAAAAGCCTTGCTTACACCACTAAAAGTTACTAGATTAGTTACTAAAGGGTGTGTTCCGAAAATGTAGTTAACAATCGTGTTCCAAATGTATAAAATATGCCTCGATAGCAAAGACATTAGTTATAAGTCGATTTCTCCTCTAATATGCAGTATATAGTAGCTATATAAAATATTATCTATCAATTCTATCATTCTTTACAACCAATACCGGTGGGCTGTCGAAACGCTTCACAAAATGGTTAATAAATACCTTTGAATCTACATCAGAAGATTCAGATTCACATTGACGACAAACAAATTATGGTCAATGTTGATGGTGGAGAATTACAGATTATCAAGTAACTTTAATTATATTTATTTTAAATAAATTGAAAAGAATATGACAATTGATAATATGTTCTGGCAATAACAATACTACAAAATTAATAACTTTGTAGAGCAATATGCAGTATTAACTTAAACAGTTCCAACAGTTATCTTTATGTTGTCGGATTAAGTGTAATTAGCCATTTTTCAAATACTTGTGAGATACTTTCTTCCTTCTTTTTGTCTTCAAAAACCAATAATGTATCTTCTACCAAACCCATTCTTTTCTATATTGTTTTACATCCTCCATGGCATATTCTTCCAATAAACTTTGACGATTTCTTTCCAAATATGTATGTAACAAATATATAGTACCTACACTCGACTCTTCAAAGGTTGACACAGATAAATTTAATTTGTTTCAAGAAAGTCTGAACGTTTCTTCGAAGCATACGAACGACATTTTTATTACCTAATCACAATTTTTCAAAAGTCCTGGTAGGTATTCCACCAATATTTTCTGCACTGTATATTGTTCTTCTACTTCAGTATTCCTTTAATACTCGGAAAACCGACTTCACTACTATTTTAAGAAAAATGTAAAGCAATAATGTACCCACTGCTTGAGAACTTTTGAATTTAACATGAATATTTTTAGTTTTTCATCCAATATTTATATATTTATCTGTCAAAACTGTTAAAAATGGAAATTATGAGCTGATGTCAATGCTGAGGAGGGTTGTGTGAAACTGGGCTGAATCTGACCAATCAGAGGGCTACAGAATTGCCAACTTAAATTGAGATTACTCCTCCTGGTTTTTAAATGAAGTATGTATAGTATGAGTGAAAATTAAATTTGTTTGCTTCTAACATTAATATTTTTTTTAATTACAACTAATCTAGAAACAAAATTAACGAGCAATATTTTTCTGTTAAAATTAAAATCTTAAGTTAGACCCACTGGTAACTACTCAGATTTATTTTCTCTCGGTTTCTCCACACAACGCTCACTGTGCTCTGCTTTTAAACCACTACACTAGTTCAAAAGGTGTAGTCCTTTTGAGTCTTCTTACTAACCAACTTTGGTCCAGCAGCTGGAACGCTTCGACGTTATCGTGGTTGTGGAGCCGTTCTTCGTGCTTCTTTGCAAATTTTCTTATCTCGTCTGCTACCATATCCACACCCAGGTCTCTATGGAGGTCGCTATTTCTTACATATCAAGGAACGTTGACAATGCCTCTTAGTACCTTGTTCTGGAATCTTTGTATGATTTCAATATTGCTTGCACAAGCACACCCCCAAAGTTGTATGCCCTATGCCCATACAGGTTTTAAAACTTGTTTGTATATCATCAATTTATTTCGAGTTCACAGTTCAGATTTTCTCCCTAACAACCAATACAATTTTCTATATTTAAGATTCAGCTCTTCTCTTTTCTTCTTTATATGCTCTTTCCATCGTAACTTCGCATCTAAGCTCATGCCTAGATACTTGGCCGTTTTTGCATATGGGATACTTTTATTGTTAATAAATATTGGCACTTGACCAGTGTGTTTATTTGTAAAATTTACATGCACTGATTTATTTTCATTAAGTCTAATGCGCCAGCTTTTCGTCCATGCATTGACTTGATTTAGGGCTTCTTGGAGTATTGTATTGGCTTCTTGTTCAGTTTTGCCAGTTGCCAGTACACATGTATCAGCTGCAAACGTGGCTACTGTAGTTTGTTCTGTTACTGGTATATCAAAAGTGTATAGGAGGTACAGCAATGGGCCCAGAACACTGCCTTGTGGTACACCAGCCTTTATTGGTCGTAGTTGTGAGTATTGATCTTCGCATCTAATACGAAACATTCTTCCACTAATGTGAGATTTTAACAGCAAGCTGTATTGTTTAGGTAGAAGTTTTTTTAAGTTTATGTTCGAGTCCTTGATGCCAGACTTCATCGAACGCCTGTGCCACGTCCAAGAATGCCATTAATATTATGTTAATTTTATATCTTAGTGTTTGAATGTATTTTATTATTTGCAAAATATATGAATATGCATTTATTCTGCGTTTTAAATGCAAAATTATTAAAAAAACATGGAAAACCTAAAAGATTATTACGTGTTTCGTAATCACAAGAGATAAATGTTCATTCAAAATAGAAACATTAGTAAAAAATAAAATAATCTGAAGTTTCAATTTAAATGAATGTTATTACATATTCAATCGTAGTTTTTAATACTGATCAACTTTTTTTAGTAACATTTACGATATTGTCATATTTAAAGGTACTTTACTCTTGAGTGAAACTAATATTAATAAGTTATTAATATTATCACTTATCTATAAACATTAGCAATATCCTCTTTAGTTTGGCTATAAAGTGTCTTTAAAAAATTAACAAACACAAAACACAACACTATACAAAATCACAGAAAAGTTTATTAATATTGAACACAAAATACAAAAGCTTAAGATGTCTAATAAATAAAAAAATACAATGATAAAGACTGACAATACCAAGGCCACTGAATAATCAATGTCAATCAATAGTCGAAGTAAGAGGAAAGAGGACACTCACGCGCTTGCCAATAGCAGGTCAGGTGGTTGCATAGCAACGGACCTAACACCCTAAATAGAATAATTTTTGGTTCTTCCCTCGTTGACCGGTTTATTTGACTTATTAGCTGTATCGCTGTTCATCACGATCAAGTGGCTCACTTGCACTAACGAGTGAGACTATAAAGAGTACACGGTCGGCTGATGCGAGCTATGGGCACCGCCATATTGGCTGCTCTGTCACCGTACAAAGAAATGAATAGTGGTTAAATCTAAACTCCGCAGCCGGTTGTAACGCGACATGCGAGAGATGAACGAACAAATTTAAGGCGAAAATTTAAAAATCAAAGAATGACTTGTTCGATTTTCAATCATTTGGAATAAAAATTAATTTCGTAGAATTTAGGAATTGAGTAAACTCTGACAACATTGTAAACGGCTGTAGTTAAAAGTTATAAATTTGTTCACATGCAATCAACCAAATGAACATGAATACACCCGAGGTGCGAGATATGACGCCATTCATTGACATACTTTTTACCAGCTTTATTATGAATGTAGTACAAACCACGTGAACACGTACAACGTACAAATGTCACATTAATTAAAATAAAATTCTACAACTGTTTATTCCGACGTTGCCAGCAAATTTACTATTCACTCAGACTTAATGTAAAAGTGTTACTATGAAATAGAAAATTGAACGTTAAGGAAATAAAGGTAGAAAACAAGGTATATTATATTTTATAATAAAGAAAACAGGTAACCGAATCATTCAAGTTGAAGTATTACAATCAATAATTGAGCGCATGTCAAAAAAATGCTGGTTTATGATCTTCATTTGTAGGCCAAGCAATAGATACATATTTTTGACGATAATCCTGGTAAGGATAATATATGTTTTGAAGACGCAAATGTTTTTCAGAAATTTGTCAAGGACATTTTTTTTTATATTGTAATGTTTTTCTTATTTATTTAAACAGTTTTTACCGTGAGATAAAATTATAAGCTCACTATAGCTAATTTTATTGGTTCATTGAAGAAACTACTAGTCAAATTTAAGACAAAAATTGAAAATAATTCACAAACGCACCACATGAAGCGTTTACCCCGTCGTCTGACTGACAAGTACACTGTCAGTTTTCGATATATTATGAACGTACTCGTTATGTCATCAGTCATTTTTGGTTGAGCGCGAACTTTAAGCTAATGGTATTTTTGTTCAAATAATTTTATCTTGATAGGTAATTTCAAGCAGCAAATATGTTGAAGACAATCTCCTGGGTATAAAAAATTATATTGCACAAGTTTTTGTTGAACTACTATCCCCGAACTCTCAAAATATTTGAATTTGTCCTTTATTGACCTAGGTTAATAATAGAAAATTATTAACCACTAATAGAGAAATTCAACTTCCCAGTTGTGTAGAAAAAACTGTTCGACTCACTCAAAAACCCGCGTATATATAGTCCTTCGAAACTCTAGAACCATCTCGAATTTACCACCCCTGCTTCCAGAACAGTCGGGAATAAACCATCGTATTATTATGTTATGGAATACTCTAGAAAGGTCGCATTTGCCAAAATTTATAGTTCACGACAGGACCGGCTTCTGAATCACTGTGTTCGTAAGAATATATTATAAAAAGTAATGAATAATCAACCTCTGAACGCATGTTTCCTCAACTGCTCGATGCGAGCGCTGCAGTAGCATTCCCTTTAGAAAAGAGGAATTCAGTTTAAGGTCAGTGTGATCAACAAAAAGTGGTTTTTTATGACAAGAATGAAAGTAAATGTCTACAATCCTTTCTTTCTTTCTTATCCTTATGCCTTCTCAGGCGTCTGATTGGAGTTCTTCCTGAACGCAGGTTTTAAATGACGATTTTGCTGGATACTCAACGTATTGCTAATCATTCTAGGAATTTTTAAAAAATCACCATTTCACTTCTGTCATTATGTCAGATGTCAGTGGAAAAGCAATCATAGGAATAAATATATAAAACTAACTGGAGTTACTACAAAAGGCTAATGTAAAATATACATAAACGTTTGAATAAATATCAACAAAAACGAATGGAACTGACATCTGACATAACCAGTGACAGAATGAGAGAAATGAAATGGTAGCTTGCCAAAAGTTTCCAGCATTTTTGGCAACAGATGCATTGAGTATTCAGCAAAAACGTCATTACAAATTTTAAGACTTACGTAGATGAAAAAACTTAAAAATGGTAGACATTAACTGTCATTCTTGTCATAGAATCCACTTTTTGTTGGCCACACTGACCTTAAACTGAATACGCTACCGTCAATAATTTAGTAACTGTCATTTATTATAAATATCATGTTAAAAAACATATAAAATGACATAACATATTTTTATTATTATTATTTTATTAATTTTTCCACTATTTCCAGACGTTTCAATACAACGAAGAATTGCTTTGACGACTGGACGTTTTTTATTCTGAATTTAACAGCGTACAGTAAATGAATATAAAAACAATAAGCAATTGCCATAAAATAAATGTTTATTTCAAATGAAACTTCGTTTGTTGTCCAAATAATGCAATGAATAATTCAATAGAAAAATATCGTTTGAAGTTAATTAATTATATCGGTTTCCATTTTTAATTTTTCTCTCAATTGCATTCAATTTGTTTTCAATTTTGTATAAAAATTAAATTATCTAACTGAATGGATTCCACGTATTCCACCATCTCTATCAAAATACGGGGGTGGTTCTAGTTGTCACTAATGCAGTGGCTAGAAGAAGCAATAATTATTGTCAACTTCACAACTAATAGTTGAAAAAGTTAATTATTGCATTTATAACTGAAAAAAAGTATATTTAACAAAAAATTGCCGCATAAACCATTGAGCTTGAATCGTACCTGAGTTCACAATAGTGTAGCTTGCTTAAGACGCCTAAAAGTGGGCAAATTTGGTGTTTATAAACGATTGAAATTTTACTTTTCAGCCATTTAATAATTATAGTGTACAGTGTGAACCATTTTGTTTGGAAGCGCCCCTTTAAAATCCGCATTTCTCCACCGATTTTGATTTAATTTTTTTCGTTAGATTCAGTATCAAAAACAGTATTATGGCACAAATTTTCATAGCTTAATTACTATTTTCAGGGCCCTCTATGATAATTTTTCTTTGTCAGAAAAGCACAATTTCACATTACTTTCAGAAGCTGTAACTCCAGAACGAGTTAAGTTATTAGCTTAGAATTTTTACTGTGCAATATATTTAAACCCTTGTTTTTATTAACTTTGTTGCCATTTTAGAAATTTGCCAACATTCTACGTAGAAAATTAATAAAATTAGCACTTTTTCCAAAATGTTGTCTCTCTATCATCTCCTCGTCCTCAAATAACAAATAACAAAATAACTGATGACATAAGGAGTGCGTTCTTAATCGTTAGGTAAGGTTAGGTAAGGTTAGGTAAGGAGCGAAGATAGACTGTGTACGTCTCAGCTAGACGACAAGGTAAACGCATAGGGAGAAATGAGCTTGAACGATTTGTAGATCGAAAATTTGACATTTGACATTGATAGTTTTGATTTTTGTCTTAAATTTGGCTACTGGTGGAAAAAATTGTATATACACCATGGTCACAGATTTTAAAGAGAACAGATACGAATCCCGGTAAGACATCAAACGATTTTCAGCTCCGTCGCCAATGACCTTGGACCTTTAACTCGGTATGGCCGTGATGTTGCCAGTTTAAAATATTTTCTGAATTTCTTACCAAATTGTACTGTTGACTCGGGGACAATAACAATTTCTAGTGCCGAATCTAGCTTTTTTGGAAGTTTCCACTAAATCTTTAAAACTGCGCTATGAATTGAAACAATAATCATAATCGAATATATATTCATGTATTTATTAAATACCTATATATACATTCCTATTATTTGTTATAAATAGTCATTACTCTTGGGAGATTAATTGATAAATATACATTTTTAGATAACACAAATAATAACGAAAATCAACCAAATTTTAAAGTACAAATAATTTTTAATTTATTTATTATCAAAGGGAATACAATATACACCTATGCACCTATTTTGATGCACCTATTTTGATAATAATTTGTAGCACCAAAGTTAATATCAAAAACTTTAAAATTTCTTTTATCATAGGCCGGAATATTAAATTATATTCCCCCATCCCTTGGAAATCGAAAGAACTTTATTTTTCTTTCCGAATAAAATTTATTTGGACAGTCTCTGTATGAACAATACACAATAATAATCTATACCACTATATTTTTATTGGTAATATTATCACAACGCACAATCGATTAGTCAAATAACACAATTATTAATATCGCCGATTGAACACCTTCAAACAATGAAGCAAACAAAAATGGCGTTATGAATTTTGAGCACAGATTACAAGTGATTTTGAGCATGTTTTGACGTTTTGATTATGTTAGGTTAGCCGTCACCGTTATTGTGCATGGTTGCCAAGGATGTGGTTTGTGAAAAAAGTATATATTTATGGTATGATATTTATACATTATAATCTTTTTAATTGTATAATTCTTTCAATGTTAATAAAATTGATTTAAAACAAGTAATTATCGAATATTTGTATCTGTATAACTATCACACTTAAAAAAAAATGCTTATAAAATATCTGACCTATTATGGTAAATTGAAGGAAATATTATGCAAATTGACACAACCCCGTTGACAAATTTTGCGAAGCAGCCCAAACGGAGTCGACATAAGACGATGGGCATTTAAATGGGTATGTTCACCCATCTCTCTCTTTTTGCTGTCAAGCTTTCGTATCTGTTCTCTTTATAATCTGTGTCATGGTGTTGAAGACATTTATACACTTCACCACCTTGGGGTATAATATACTATTATACTATGAGTGTCAGTCCTATGTTTTTTTAATTTTAGAATACCATAAATCTCCGCCAAAAATACAGAAATATGTACTTCTAGCAAGAAGGAATATCTTGTATCATTCTTTTCACTATTCACCCCCTGTTCCTACCCCAGTATTTGACCTGTCTGTGTACCAGGTATTTTCTGTGAGGTATCTCTACATTCTATTTAGAGCTGGCGAGAAGTTTATTAACTATATAGTCTATAACTATATATATATATCTATATATCTATATATATATCTATATCTATATATCTATAACTATATAGTCTAATAGTCTGTTTTCATATCTAAAATGGCTGTCCTCAATGGACATGTGTCCTAATTTAACCGCAGGTGTTCATGTTCCCGCAAATAAATCAGAAGAAACTGAAGTTCATTTATTGTTTTAACCACTCAATTCCTGAGAACGTGGTGAACACTCTTAAAAAGAATATGTTACGAAAGTATTTTTAATCTGTATGTATTTTCTATTGCCCAAAGATGAGTAATGTAAATTTTCCCCCCGTCATATTTTGATTCGTCAACAAAATAGATTGAAAATTCCGAGATAACACACAAAGGAGCGATTTTGTTAAATTTCCCCGGCATGTATTGTCTGCTTTGTATGATTTACACCGTTTTTATTTTGTACATTCAATTTTTCATTTTTGCGTATGGTTCCTAACCGACACGGAATTGTTCCATCATCAATCACGTCTACCACTTGAAGTTTGTATATCGAGTGTGCGTATAATTCTATTTTTTTCCCAGATTCATTCGCATTTTGTTTTGGAATTAATGGAGTATGTTTGAAGCTGTATTACTTCGAAAAAAATGTCTAGCATTGTTAGTTTTCCCCAACGAGGTAAAAAAGAAAGAGGAGAAAAAATAACAGCATACAGAATCATCGACCAAAGTGGCTTCTAAATATGGCCGACTTCCGTGAACAAACCAGAGGCGTACATTAAATTATTCAATTAGGGGAAACAAAAACTCTCATATGCATCTTTTTGAGGTGGTACTTTTTGTTGTTAGAGAATTGATACCAGATTTTGGTACATTCAAAAATTTTATATCAATATCAACTTAAATTTATACTAATACCCTTCCTAATACTAAAAATCACTATTTTTTTAACGTGGCTTTTCAATTTGACACATTTCAGTATATTAAGGTTGACACAAGAATTGATGACTAATGTCACTAATGTGGCTTCTCGATATGGCGACTTTCGTCGAAAGTTGGTTAAATCACTACCACGTTTAACTTCCCCCATTTTTTTACCTCGTTGGTAACCATCAAAAAGTTCTGCACAAATTCTGAATATCTATGAGCTTTGGGGTGGGTTTCTTCGATAATGTATGGCCCTAGAGTTCATAGAATACCCTTTTTGGTGAGTGTCAGCGATTGTTAATGTCCTTCTAACACATTCCGTTGGAAGAAATGGAAAAAAGGCAAGTCTGTGATTAATTATAATCAAAATATCATAATAATGAACCGTTTAAATGTATTACAAACGTTAACCCTAATCTTTGACTCAAAAAATTTGATTAGTTTATTTTTGGATTACGCACCAGCGCGACCTATCAATCGGGAGGAATTACACCATTCAAAATAGGATGCAGACGTACTTTTCGTAGCGGCAATGTGTCTTACGTCTTTTTCTACTGTCCCACTAACAGTTCCTCGTCAGATCTGTACTTTGTTGTTTACGGTCAATTATTAGTTTCTTCAAATCGCCTTTCAGATTATCCTTCCAATAGTTCTTACACTAAATTTACTTAAAAAAGATGCCACTTCTCATCTCATTTTTTAGCGTTACTTTATAAAGCGGTCTCTTCTTCTTTTTTAGTGTCCAAAGAAACATTTGATAGCTAACGTTTCCTGACGTGAACTGGTATGAGGATTGTCTTCAAATGCTAGCAGAACATTTAGTTTCTTGTGTTCAGATATTGCTTTTCTACTACCTTTAGAGAGATCCTCTCTCCACATGAGCCGTTTCTCTAAATTAATTCTCAAGTTTGCTTATTGTGAATTGAGTAGTTGGTTCTCGGTTTCAACATTTATAATTAAATAACAAACATACTCCTTTCTATGTACGTGTTTCATCTCCACAACCAAATGGTATTAGAATTTCAATTCTAAGAGCTCATCCATATCTCAAATGTGGTTGTATGAAATCAAACCAATGGTTCAATATAACTCAAAGTCCAAACCACAAAATTTAATAAAAGTTCCTCAAAAAGGACACTTATGATGTGCTACTAGTTTCGGTATTGAACCATTGGTTAGAATTTCAATTATTTTTATTTTCAAATCTTGATAAAATATTTTTTTTCTCAACCCGAATCTGGATTATAACTGTTTTTGTTACATGATAAGATTTTGATGCTTATCTAACTTACACCTACCAAAAATGAAAGAAATCTATAGGGTGGTTCTAAAGTTATTACGTACTTACGAAAATGTCAATGATACATTTAAATAACTTTGACATTAAAAGTTAAGCAGTATAAAACGGGATGTGCACTTCGAAAAATATTTTGGTGCCGCTCTATTTTTTCTGTTCTTTTCGAATAATCCATTGGATTTCAAAAATTCTGATATAGAGGGTGTTGTTTTGGAGATTATCGAATTTTTCAAATTTTTCTCAAACCAGACCTGGATTATAATTATTTTTATGACACTTTCTTATTGTGTTATCAATGCAATAGATCCTTACCGAAAATGAAAGAAATGTATTAGGTGGTTTTAAAGTTATGGACTTCAAAAGCATTGGTCTAAATGAATAAAACACCCTGTATCTCTGTTAATAATTATGTCAGACCAATTAACCAAGGCTATTTGGAACTACCAAAGTGTCCTCTACTTGCAGCTAACCTATGGTGGTTTAACAATGAAACACCCTGTATAATCGGAAACTAGCTAACTTCATCTTCAGGTTTGTGGCGTAGCAGTAGTGAATGCTGCAAACATTTAGGAATTCTTAATTTCCAGTTCTCTCCTGAGAAATCCGGTTTAAAAACTGTTGCAAAAAAGTACTTATATATTTTAATAAAATACCAAAAACCGGATATGGTTTCAACACCCCAATATATGAATCATAATTTTTTAACTTTCAATAAACACTTTTAATTCCTTCCAATGCGGTATCTTATAAAACCTCGCATTCGAAACACCAAAAGGGAGTAATGAATATATCTTCCAGCGCTAAAACAACCGCAAAACTTGCAAATAACTTGCGGTATTAAATTCGTAACCCGAGAAACTCTTCAAACGTCGTAGTATTAAATAGATGACCCTTTTGTGGCAGCTACTATTAAATAGAGATTCAGAGTTGTGAGTCTTTGAAAGGGTTTGGTTTATGTATATTTATTTTAGAGACATTAGTTTGGAAAGTTTGATATACAACTTGTTTGGAACTGCTTGGAATATGTATA
>CAJUYG010000220.1:118334-141574 GCA_910591675.1 Galerucella calmariensis | reverse complement strand
AGTAGTAGTAGTAGTAGTAGTAGTAGTAGTAGTAGTAGTAGTAGTAGGCTCAGGATGTGGAGTTTACTCCAGAGCACTACGCCTGAGGATTAAGTGGGGAATGGGAAACAATACCAGCGTGGTTCAAACAAAACTAGCTGGTATCTCAATTGCCACAAAAGAACTAACCAGAAGAGGAATTTCTGGCAAAAACAACAATCTGCACTGATAAGTAGACAAGCCCTATTAGCCTTGAAAAGAAAACTTGTTATATTGGGGCTGGTACTAGAGTGCCACCAACATTTAGCTAACGACTCGGCAGATAACAATATTATCCTGAGGTGGGTTAAAGGGCACGACAGGAGTAAAGGAAATCGCATAGCCGATTCTTTAGCCAGGGAAGCCGCTGGACTAAAAATTCTAGGACCCAGTGATACCTACGGCCTAACGACTTCGACAATTGCGGAACTAGCCAAACGTTACACCCATGCTCAATCCTTTAAGAGATGGGATTTGACTGGCCACTGTCAACTAAGGAAATACCTCCACACTATGGGGCTAGTGGACACACCTCTATGCAGGATGTGTGAACAGGAAGATGAAACTGTCAGGCATGTCTAATGTGAGTGTCCGGAGTTATCGTCAATAAAAGAGTGTTTGTTCGGTGAGTCTTGGCCTACACCTGCCGATGTTAAGGAGATGTCTCCTAGTGACCTGTCCACCTTCCTGAGAAGGACAGGATGGACGATGACCTAGGAGGACAACACCTCGGGAGGATGTACAATGGGTCACATGTGGCCTAAAGCTGTGAGCCCACACTCACCTTCCCTGCTCTACAGATACAGATGTTCCTCTAAACGTGATTCCTAGATCTGCAATTCTATATTCTCTATGTAGGTCTTCTTTGCGGATTGGGATGATTTTTGTTCCAAATTCTGGTAGTCTATTAGTTTTGAGCTGCACTGGTTCTGCGGTATGTTTGCCTCCAATAATGACACACCCTGTAGTGGAAGTTCGGTTTTCAGTCAATGGTTAAAACGAAAAATACACGTTCGATACGCCATGTATCTGAAAATCCTACTGACTGCGCCAAATAACTTAGCGAGAATATGTTTTCAAAAATATTTATTTTCACAAATTAATAAATTTTACATAGACTTCAATTAATATTATGAGTGTGATTTGCGTTTGGCAGGAAAACTTATAAACATCCTGTATATCTTACATTTCTGTTGTTAAATAATAATCCTACCTTGGTGAACTGATTAAATTTTCCCAATTTTTCCATTTATTATTTATGTATATTCCATCTTGTTGATATCAGTTGCATCTATATCTATGAACTATTTTCGTAACAAATCAAACTTATTCATTTTTCAAAACCGTTGCATAATGAGAAACTATTTTTCAAAAAAAAAATAACCTAGCAGACTATCAAATATTTAAGTTAACCACTTCCAAACACGACATTCTGAGCTGTTCACTTTCTTTAATCATTTTTCCGAGAAAACACGTTTAATGTCGAAGCTCGTTAACGTTGTATTTGTGTGAGTAAACGAATATTTGCTTTGTAACGGAGTTCCCTCAACTTTCATCATGATTTTGACGTCAATATTTTTAACTTTTTGACTTGGTTATATTGTCAAAAGTAGTAGTAGAAATATAATTTCCTCTCAGTAAGATAATCTTGACTTTTTCTTTAAGATGTCAAGATAATAGTTCACTACATAGCCCGAGAAGTAGGTATAGTGAACATTACATTTTGAAAATTACTATTTCAAATTTGTAAGGCGTTATATATCTGATACAGTACATTCAATAGCCTTCTTGATGTGCGTCATCGGTATGTCGTTTATTTTATTTGCCATTTTGACATATAGTTAACCTTAAATTTGATAAATCAAATCATCAGGATCGTATTCAGACAAATTCGAGAAGGCTATATGGAATTGATAATTACCAGCTTCTTTTTCTAACTGAAAATACTTGGGAACTTCCAAAATAATGATGTTTTTCCGTGTATTTAGGCATATTTTTGTATTATTTAAACAAATATATCAATAAGATTAGTATTCATTTCTCATAAATAATAATTGACCGTAAACAACAAAGTACAGACCTGACGAGTTAGACATTAGAAAAAGACGTAAGACACATCGCCGATACAAAAGGTACGTCTGCATCCTATTTTGAATGATATAATTTCTCCCGATTCATAGGTCGCGCTTGCGCGTAATCTAAACCTAAGCTGATCAAATTTTTTTAGTCAAAGATTATGGTTAACGTTTGTAATAAATTTAAACGGTTCATTATTGTGATATTTTGATTAGGAATAATCACAGACCTGCCTTTTTTCCATTTCTTCCAACGTAATGTGCTAGAAGGACATTAACAATCGATGACGCACACCAAAAAGGTTATTATATGAACGATAACACAATTTACTTAAATATGACAATTTGTTACAGGAAACTTTAATTAAGCAAATTTTTTGAACGAAACAAATATTTATTAATGCTGAACGGGATATGATGGTTGTAAATAAAATAGTATACAAACCTCTGTAGGAAGTTTCATTCCTGTCTCGAGATAATAGCTATCTAATCTCTCGACAGCAATGAAACTCTTTCCATTTCGGAGTGTAATATACTATTCTACTCTTGTGCAACCCATCCGTAGACACACTGTATATTTAACAACAGTATCATTTTATCAATTTCTATTCTTTACCGAAACATAATTTTGTTTTATTTCGTTACAGGATAATGGACGCGAGGCTTTGGATCTCACCGCGTCTCCACTGCGAGCCCCAGCGGCGGCTCCCAATTCCAGAACATCACATCCCCCGCCTATGGTCATACAGGGAGATTTCAGAAAGGTAAATACCAATAATAACCTTCCACTATAGAAAAAAAAAGTCACTTTACTTTCGCCAATCAGTTTCGTAATGAGATACTTTACCGCACTAGTGCGGTAAAGTAAAATTAATTGGAATAAACGGACTTTTTTTGAACTGCACCAGTATTCGAATCGCTTATATTCTTTTTCGTATCTATTGTGGGATTTAGCGGGTACTAGGGTTTGTATTGCGTTATTTGCAGCAAGCTCTATATCAGAATCCACACTTTCATAGTCGGAACTCATGTCGATACAATTATATCAAACTGAAATGAACGCGTCAAAATTGACAGTTCGCAAAATAAATCAACAATGAGCGCAACGCTTGCTTGTTATATGATTCTAATGTCATTTTTGCGCGATCGATATTTTTTGTTTATTTACAGTATCGGTTGTCAGGACGGTAGGTTGTGTTCACTGGTTCTTAAGTCTAACACGCCGGTAAGTAAATTACTTACCGAAGTCTTAGCCCTACATACATTTCAGTGGTCCTAAATAATATATTACTTCATATTCATTACACAAAATGAACAAAAAAAATAAGATTTATATTTTCTTAATGAACAGAACCGAACAGAGCAATATAAAATGTAATGAATAGAAAAAAATTTCCCAAAATTCAAATTATATTTTAAACTGATCGAGAAGTATAAATGTCACTTTTGACATTTCGTTCATTTCGAAGAAATTTAAATTATTTTATTCTTTCAATACGATTGCGCAAAAAATGGTATAAGCATCTCGAACGTTAAGGGAACGTGCAAAGCTCTCGAGAATGTTTCGAGTGCTGAAAGTTCGTTAGAGATTTATAATTGATCTTTCTACTAGCGTGCGGAAAAGTCCACTTTTCCGCACTCTTTTTAGCGTGGAAAGACTCTCTTTTCCACACTAGTGCGGAAAAATGAATTTGTTGAGTTTTTGGGAGTATACTGACATTTGAATACTTAAAATATATATTTGTGTGATTGTAGTTAACCAAATGACTGAAAAATTAAGAAATTTATTAGAATTCTGCCATAAGTAATTTTTAATAAAAAGAAACCTATGTTTGAATAATTTTTCAATGACCCTGGTATAAGCCTCATCAAGTAAATGTCAAATAAAAATAATTAATTTGTTGATTGTATTCAATAATAAATGTTTCTTTATGTTAACTTTTGGGTTTCTTTCCGCATGCTAGTAGAAAAAATAGTGTACCTAATACGTGCGTAAAGTAACTTTTCCGCAGGCATCTGCAATAGCGTGCGGAAAAGTATCACTTTCCGCACAAGTTAGGTAAACTACTATTCTGTCGAGTTACGGTTTCGGACTATGATGAAATTACATTATTTGAGGTTTGTAAATCAGACTTATCTCGAGAGCTTCTTTCTAAACATCACCCCTCGAACGTAGTGGGTAAAAAATAAAAGGTTGTTCAGTGTTTAATGAAAAAAACCGTAAACAACACGTAGAAGAGTTGCAATTTGAAAAGCTTTTATTACTTTTTAGAGTGTTTTGATTAGTTGGATATATTTGAAATACGTCAATTCCTGAAATTGTTGTGATTTCAAGCTTTTAATACATTTTTTCGTTTCTTACAGGTGTCGGGTATTAGCAGTGAAATTTTCAAGCAGATAGAAACTGTTGAAAATGATCACGATGCATCAACGGCTGCTGCTTTGGACGTAAGTGGTTTTTTTCTGAATTTTCTTCGCTCCTAATAGACCGTTTGAACGGTAGTTGCAACGACAGTTGTCCACCTATCGGTTTTATTAGAACTAATAGAAGCTTACTGTTATTTTAAAAGTAAACTGTAACTTCATATCTTCTTCGTTTTTCAAGTTATAGCGTTGAAACTTCGTAGAAAATAGGGACATAAAGCAGTTCTAAGAATCACCACTTATCCGTAACGCAATAAGCATGTGCAGAAGCGATACGTGGGTTTTGTTAAGTTACGTGAAACGTATCCATCCGTCACACGTACCTAACGTACGTATTGCTTTATTGTGTTCCGTGTTCGCGTTTTCGAACGACCAAACGACAAAAGTGATGTGTGCTCAAAAAATTATAACCTTATTTTCTATGATCAAGATAATAGTGTCTCACTATTTCTTAGGTTGGAAATTAAAACACATATACCTATGGTTACTTTACGAACGCATTTTCTTCATACTTTTTTTGATTATGGCCACTTGCACCATCATTATAACAGTAGCTTAAAATTTAACTATTAGTTAATTTTGAATTTTGGCTTGCATAGCAATTTAAGCCACTGTTAAACTGTTTTAAGCTTCTGTTAAACTAAGCCACCGATTTTGGAGGCTTAAATCGTAATATAAACCACAGTAGCATGAATTTTAACCTAAAAAACACACAAAACTGATGTGACTAACGTCAAAAAATAACTCGGTGCGTCTAAAAATGGATTTTTTGGAAGAGGAGATTTTCCTTGAGGATGATAGGGATATATTGTAAATACCACAAATCTATGAATATTCAACTGAAATTTTAAGGTAGCACCCTCAAAAGACCCTTTTACTGGGAATATTTGTTTCAATTATTAGTTTATAAATTGTCAAAGTAAAATTATTGAAAACAATTCAAGAGCAAGAGCTTTACAATTACTATCAATCGTTTCAGGGACAAATTTTTCATCTAATTTTCTCATATCCGAAATCTAACCTTAAAATATCATTGTCTGACGAGACTGAAGTTATGTGTTAGTACCAACCGATTGTTATTTATCAAAACTTCCCCAGATTGATAAGTTTATTTCAACCAAGAACCCTTAAATTACGGTGCAAGTGAATGCAATTTAATTTATTATTTAAATTTTAGCTGTGTGTTATTTTAAGCAGTGAGTTAGCGAATACGGTGCAAGTGGGCATTAATCACGTATCTTCGTTACGTTACGGAAACGTATACGGATAAAGTGAGCTTTATGTCCTTAATAAGTACTTTGAATGCACTTTGTGTGGACGAAGAGCAGGTCCCATGGGACGAATACTTTTGTTGCATGGTAATATTTTGCACTAGGTCTGGATACGTTATAAATAGTCTGATTTTAAATTTGAAAACGATTTAAAAAAAAGATATAAAGGATCAAAACGTACATATTCGATTTGTGATAAAATGCTGCGAAGTAGGTCAAAATCGCTCTTGAATACGGACGAAAATGACAGAGCGTTACTGCGTGGCGTATGCACTCTTTGCATTTGATTATTCGATTCACTCAATCTTTTGTATTCACTCAATCGATTATCGGCTATCGGCCTTTTCTTTTCTACAGTCCCCGTATTTTTTTTTATTTTCCTTGAAGCTGGATTTGCATCAAAATAAAATTATCAAAAGTGCAAAGAGCAATCGAGCGCTTTGAAAGTGATATCACTCTTCCCTCCTTCGTGACGTCAAAGAGCCTACGACCTTGAAAAGGACAGGTCATTATTTCCGTGGGATTTGTAAGGTTTGTTTCCCCGGTTTTTGAATGTTGACAGTCATCTAACCTCGAAATCGATATTGATATACTCTTTGTTATTGCTATTGTTTGGATTATTTGTTTTTGTTTGGCTTTCGTGTTTCGAAAACTTTCAAAGAGTGCTTTGTACCAACTTGCACAAATAAAAATATAAATTGCACAAGAAAAATATTCGTTTACGATTCACGAGATGAAAACAGACGAAAATCAGGGTACGAACAAGTCCAAAACCAGGAACAATTGCGTTGTGGATATTTATAAATGAATTGAGGAGAAATACGAGGATGTATTGATATCTAGTTAGCCTAGACCAGTTCCATGTATGAACAAAATATTGCGTTACCATAACAACGAACGATAACTCATTAGAAGTGTCAGTGTGAAGTTGGATGTCAAAAAAGTGAACACCAGAGTTACGCAATAAATTAAAAGAAAGGGTTAAGAGGTAAGCAGATTTACGAAGATATGCTTAATACCCTTGGTGATCAATGTCCTTCGTCCTCTCCAAGACCTGAAAAGTTTCATGTCCAAAAATCTGCTGGAAAAGTTGTTGCTTCAGTTTTTTGGGATTGCCATGGAGTAATCATGATTGATTTTTTGGATAAGGGTAGAACAATAACCGGAGATTACTATTCGACATTACTGACCACTCTACGGAAAAAAATTGAAGAGAAAATACGCGGAAAGCTATCCGAAGGTGTTTTGTTTTTGCAGGACAGCGCTCCTGCACACAAATCTCATGTTGCCATTCAAGAAATTCATGATTCATGGTTTGAACTACTAGAACACCTCCCTTATACACCAGATTCTGCTCCACCCGACTATCATCTTTTTCCTCAACTGAAAAAAAGTATAAAAGGTTGTAAATTTTCCCCCAAACGGGGAGGTAATAAAAGCTGTGGAGATCTGGTTTGCAGAGCAAGAGGAAACATTTTTTTAAAGGTCTCTTATATCTTATAAATGTCTCCACCACCATGGTGTTTTTATAATTTTCCCACTTCTAGCTAAATTTAAGACAAAAACTCACAAACGCACTACGAGAAGCATTTACCCCTTCGTCTGACTGACAAGTACACTGTCAGTTTTCGATATTATGAATAATATTATGTACGTACCCGTTATGTCATCAGTCATTTTTGGTTGAGCGCGAATTTTAAACTAACGGATTTTTATTCAAATAATTTTATCTTGATAGGTAATTTCAAACAGCAAATATGTTAAAGACAATCTCCTGGGTATACAAAATTATGTTGCACAAGTTTTTGTTGAGCTACTATCCATGAACTCTCAAAATTTTTGAATTTGTCCAGTATTGATCTAGCTTTACAATAGAAAATTATTAACCACTAATAGAGAAATTCAACCTTTCAGTTGGCTAGAGAGACAACTTCACAGCTAGTAGTGGAAAAACATATTTGTTTTAAGATCTGAGCATCCTGAGATGTTGAAGATAATCGTTAGAAAGAACGAAAATTGAATTTTTCACTTATCAAAAAAGTAGATTTTCACGGTATACCCACCATAATACCGATTAGAGTGTTATTTTTACGAGTATTCAAAAATTTCCAGCTTCGGAAAGTTGAAACACAAGGGAAAACTTGTTATTATGAGTTGAGGAATCTTTTATGAGATATTTTAACGTCAGGTGTTACGTTTGCGACTATATCTATAAAAGACACTTAAAAATGATCTTCTAAATATCGCCAGTGCCAATACAAGAATCGAAAAATAACTATTAAATTCCAACGGTGTCATATCTTCTATAGTTATCCGATAATAAAAGCACTTTTTTTTATCGAGTATTCATATAACTTTTTGTTGAAATTAACATTTTTCGAATAAAAATGCAATATTTTACACTCGATTTACAAACAAAGTTTTTTCTACGCATAAATGTATCGAAGGCAAAATTTTAGAAGGTAAAATGGAGCACAGATGCTTCTAGGGTACGGTTAATTGCTAAAGTTATAAAAATAGGGAGATAAAACAGAAATGAACTCTTTTATAGTGCACCAAATTAAAACGTGAAATCTTATTATGCAATTAGCTATTTATAAAAAAAGAAAAACACGGTCTGATGCTAATATTTTTCAGAGAAAATTTTAATACAAAACCCATCGGAAAATTAAAAGATTTTGAAACTTGCACTTGAAAAAATGAAAGAAATAAGAAAACGTTTTTAATTGAAAATTGGATCGCGTAGCTAGGAGACATGGATACTTTTAATTAGTCCAGACTATTAACTGTACGACACAGAGGTGGCTTCAATTAATTTTATGGGACCTTTTTGATGTTGTTTTTTATTTTTAAAAATAGTTTTTTCATTAAACTCTCATGTTGCGGTTTCAAATTGAAAAGTTAATTTTGCAGTCAACATTTCAAAGATAAAATTAATTGAAAATTTCTCAAAATTAATTTTTGGTGGAATAGACAATAATTCTCTGGAAAATAAATCTAGACTTTATAGTAGGTAATGGAGGAGAAACTGAATATTTACACGAAAAAAGATATAACAAGCAATGGAAAAAACTATTCGCTCCAAAAAGAAAATGACATAAACGCGATAGATATGAAGATGAAGATAACCTAACCTGAGATGAGGAAATAGACAAAATTATAGCGATTATAGCTGAATTTAATCTTATAATACAATATACAGAATTTATTTACAAAGCAACAACACTGCCATGTTACCAGTTTGAATATAGTATGCAAAACAAAAAAATTGAGTATCAAAAGACATCTATTAAGAAGGACATTAACAACAAAAAAGAGCTCTTAGATATTACTTGTATTACAAAAGATTCCCTCAGAACACGATTATTTACACAGATGATTCGGTAGATCCAGAAACGCATACATGCGGAATAGGAGTTTTTTGTGAAAATTCAAAAATTGAAGTGAGTCGTCGACTCAATAACTATACTCCCATATGTACAGCCGAAACACTAGCCATACGAGAAGCCATAAGATCAGTTAACAACAAAGTGGATAAAGTAGTAATTCCCACAGATTCTTTGATTGCATCGCAAGCATTGTCCAGAAAAGGAGTTTACAAAGACAACGATTACATCACATTAGCCAGTAAAAATGAAATAATATCTGCTAAAGCAACAAAAGACATACATTTCCTAGTCATACCTACATTACAGACTGAAAAAGCAGATGAGCCTGATAATATGGCACAACAACATCAGAATATCCTACAACCTAACTTGATACATCAAGAGAGATTTTGTCAATACATCAAAAAACTACTTTGGGGAAAATGGGTTAATCAATACAAAAACTGACCACAGAATAAAGGAAACTTCTACGCACAAATATAAAATACCCCAACGAAAGCACCATGGTATTTGGTCTACAAGATATTCCAGAAGAGAAACAAGAATATCAATTTGCAGGATGAGAACGAGTCACTGCTGTACCGCACAGCACCTATAAAATAGGAGTGAAAGATAATCCTAACTGCATTTGTGGTGAGATTGGCGATCTAAATCATACAATTTTTAGCTGTCAAACAACCCAGCAAAGTAGTCAAATATATGACAAAGCCCTAAAAAAATATAATGGACCAGTATGTATAGAAAATATATTAATGGAACCAAATTCTAAACTTTTAGATGAAATTATGCATCACATGAAAATAAATAATATCAAAATTTGAATTACATATAGGTCTACCTATTGAATGATTGCTGTAGTAGCTCGATCTTATGATATGCTTGCATGTTTTCTTTTGTTTCTTCATATCTCTATCACTGCTATTATCAGATTGCTATTTCCCTTGGCTTTTTCTACTGTGTAAATGCTCTGATAGCCGCAGAGCGAGAAGAGTGTCTAATACCTTATTCCTCATTCTTAGCCAAAGCTACTCATGGAAGGCATGGACATGAATCCAGACGTACTGTGAGGTACACCTTCCATTTGGAAAAACTTGGGTGGACGTCTCAAGAGAGACGCGATCTCATTGTAACGGAGAAGAAGAAGAAAATTATAGTGAAAGCCAGCAGAGCTTTGCAACTTTAGAAAAAATGATAAAATCAAAATTATTAACAACAAAGATCAGATTATACAAAACAATCATACAGCAATTTCGAGTGGCCTAAGCTGAGCATGCAAGATGGGTTGCAAGCTCTAGGTCGTAATATACTATTTTGGATTATTTTGATGTTTGTGACCTAATTTCCCCTGACAATATTTTTATTTTTATTTTCAGCACGTGGAAAGACGTGGTGAGATGATAGTTCGCATCCTGGAGGCCCGTCACCTCAGTAGAACGGCCAGCGATGCGGTTAAGCGGTTTACGGCCATGCAAGATGCCAAACATACGGTCCAGTTTGTGGAGATCGTTAAAAGGCCCGGTCAAACGCTGGGATTATATATTCGAGAAGGTAATGGAATTGATAGAAACGATGGAGTATTCATATCAAGAATAGCTTTGGAATCGGCGGTGTATAATAGTGGATGTTTGAAGGTAAGCTACCACATATGCAAGGTGGTCCAAAGTGGAATGGGAGATTTTTTGACTAAGAATATTATCTACAATCTGACTAAACTTCTTTCAATGAAATATTGATGATAAGAAAGATACAGGGTGGCAAAGTTGAAATATCAAAAATGTTTTTGGATATACAAACGTGAAAATTTGAAGAAAGGTCCTGGTTTTCGAGATATTCGCATTTTCAAACCCCCTTCATAATTATCATTTCATTTATTAGCACAAAAATGATAACGTTAATAGGCGCTGATGTTAGCAAATTTATTATGCGATAACCAAAAACCACCAAAAACATAGCTTTTGTGGCGCCCTGTAGAAAATACATCGAAACGGATAACATATTATGATTTCCTAGGCATTAACACCCCTATTTTCAATCTTTCACGTTTGTATATCAAAAATCTTTCAATTTACTGCGTAAAAACATTTTTGACATTTAAACTTTGTCACCCTGTATCTTTTGTATCATCAATAATTTATCGAAGGAAGAATCTTCCATTTCAGTTTGGTCCATTACTTACCCTGTATATCTCTGTTTTGACAATTTTGTATTTTAATACCCCAACTTCTTTATGGAATTTTCACCTAAAAATTGACAAAAAAGTGCCAAAAAAAATTGTTTGTTTGGTTTCTGACCATCTTGTTTAACTGACTGTAATTTTCAAAGCTTTTCTTAAACCGTTTCACTTTTAACCTTCATCGATTGGTTGTCATCCACTCTATACATTTACAGATTGTCATTTTGTCATAGTGAACACCCATGATAATTTTATACATAGGCAATCACCTCATAAACTTTTTCACACAAATTTAGAAACACCCTGTATGTATGACACAAACGTTATTGAAAGAAAACTTCTTAATGGAATATAACAGAATTGATAGAAATGGAATGCCATTGCTCCTAATGATTTGTAATTTGTGTGCTTGGTCACGAATAATATCGTGTGGCTGTTTTCTTTGTGATTTATTTTCTTAATCACTTTCCATTCAAGTCCCTTCATTGTAGATTTCGTTGGATAAAATTTTATGTTTTTCAAATATAACGTGAAAATGACCATTTCCAAGATTTTATCATAAAATTATATTTTTTAAATCCAGATTTTAGATACAATTCACATTCCAGCTTTAAAAAAAAATAATTTAATCTACATTAAGATCATTTTCAAACACTTCTTCAGGTCATTGTCCGGTACTATATTCTCCACCGCCTCGAAGCTTTGCAAAAGGTCCAGTAGATGATATGTCAAGAAATGCGTATCATAACCTGAACAATTATGGAAAGATACAGGTTTTTCATAAAATCCTTAAAATGATTTACAGTATTAGTTAGTCCCGCCAGGGATAGGAGTGTTCGAGCCAGAAACCAAACACTCTGAAAGCTTGTATCTCTCAAGCGGATATCCAGAAGACAAAGGATTATCATAATGTCGGATAGTCAAGCAGCCATTGAAGCACTGAGCTTTTGTGAAATCAGTTCCAAAATGGTGTGGGAATGCCTAGACAAACTCAATGAACTAGGCGAGGACAATATATTCACCTTACTATGGATTCCAGGACACACTGGAATAGAAGTAAATGAAATAGCAGATGAACTAACAAAGTGGGGGACTGAAATACCTTTCTGGGGAACTGAACCCTTTTGCGGAATCAGCCCCAATGTAATATTTGAAGAAATAGGTAAAGCCGAGAAAAAGAGAAGATCTGACCATTGGAAAGATCTAGTAAGGCTTATACAGACAAAGACTCTTCTGGGTGACTACAACCTGTTAAGATCAAATTAATGCATAAGTCAAAGTAAAACTGCACTAAGAGTTTTAACAGGGATCCTAACGGTACATTATCGCCTGAATGGGCACCTGAAAATACTCAAAATAGTGGAGGAAGATGAATGCAGATTTTGTGGCATGGAAGAAGAAACCTCCATCCACATACTTTCCAACTGAACAGCACTTCAGAATCCTAGAGCACAGCACCTGGGAGATTACTGGATAGAAGAGGAACTTTTACCTTGAAGTTGAAGCCTGCAGACATCCTAAAATTCCTCCGGGAAATAGAGTAAAGTAGAAGTAAGGGGTCAATAGAATTTTTGGGTCTCAGTGGTCTCAGTATGGCATTATGAAGACCATTTAAAACGATCGTTCGGGATGATCTATCGCGTAAATCTATTATTAATTTATAAAATATATATGTACGCCAATGGATAGTGTTTGCCATCAATCGAATCAAACTTTGTCTTATGTTTTTGTTTCAGGTTGGGGATGAGATTTTAGCGGTAAACTTGGTGGACGTGACGCGGATGAGTTTGGACGATGTTGTCATTATAATGTCGATACCTCGACGGCTGGTGTTGGCGACGAGACAGAGAAAAGCCAGCAAAGGAGGACAGAGTTCGCCGAATGTGCAGCCCCGAGTAGAACACAAACCCCCTCCCGTGGTGGTTATCAAAAGGGAATTGAGGGAAGACGAGACTGATGATGGAGATCTCGATCACAGGTATATTAATCTTATATATAAATACAGGGTGTTTCGGTATTAATTGTAAATAATTCAACAAAAAAAACATGAGATTTTAATATGAATATTTGACCTAAATTTAGGTTGAGATTGAAAAAAATTTGGGTGGTATTCCACTTATTATACAGGGTAGTGCGTGAGTAATGGTCCAAAGTGAAATGGAAGATTCTTTGCCTAAAAATATTACAATCTAACGCAACTTCCTTGATTAAAATATTGATGATAAGAAAGATAGAGGGTGGCAAAGTTGAAATGTCGAAAATGTTTCAGTCAGTAAATTGAAAGATTTTTGATATACAAACGTGAAAATTGGAAAATAGGGGTCTTAGGGCCTGGGAAATCATAATATGTTATCCATTTCGATGTATTTTCTAAAGGGAGCCACAAAAGCTATGTTGTTGGTGTAGCTGTGCGATTAACTTATTTATCGTTAACGGTATCCCTCTACTTATTGAAAAAAAGATCAAACTACATAATTTTTGCGACAAAAAGGTATACCTATCATTAATCTCAAAAAGTTACTGATTTTCGAGTCATTTGGAGCTGGGCTAGAGTCTGTATTAGTTGTTTTTCCATGCTAAGGTTACAAAATACGAACCCCTATCAAATCTTTATTATTTTTTACAGAGATTCCATCAGACAGAGACACACAGGTGACGGTAGAGAAATGTCCGAATCGAGATCTCGACTCGGATTGGGTTTATCGTCTTTGGATTCCCGACATTCGGCACACCAGTCTGTAGACTCAAACGGCTTAGATTTGTACTATAATAGTCGACCGCCTGATGCTAATTGGGGTTATCAACCGCCCCCTCCGGTTATTACCGAACAACCCAAATCGAATATGCAACATTTCCAACCGTACGAAAGAAATTATCCGAATACGCTGGAAAGTTTGGCCGAAAAAGTTCATTCGTTCGGTATGAGTAGGAGAATGTCGGCGGGAGGACAACCTGTCGGTCCCAGGTAATTTTTAACTTCTTTTTTCAAGTTTATAGTTGAAGTTTTTTTGTAGAAAATATATTTTTATTCGAAATTTGGCGTCCCATACTGGGTGGTTTTTAAAAAACTACAGGTGGTAGTGAAAATATAATCCATATCTCAAATGTGGTTTTACGAAAGCCAAACAAGAGGGTTCAATAAAACTCAAAGTCCAAATCACAATTATTTAATTTTGTCCACCAAAAGGACAAATTATTCAGCTACTAGTTTCGGTACATACATTACCATCATCAGGCTACAATAGAAATGTTATACTTAATATAAAAATCTCATGAAATTATGTTAAAAGTTGAGACAAAATACATTCAAAAGGAACAAAACAAATAAGAAGATTTATATTTTTTGAATGAACAGAACAATATAAAAAGTAATAAATAACATAAAATCAATTTCACCAAAATTCAAATAGTATGATTGTCACTTTTGACATTTCGTTTATATCGAAGAAATTTAAATTATTTTATTTAAAATTTATTTCAATAGGTACGATCGCGCAAAAAATGGTATAAGCATCTCGAACGTTAAGGGTAATACCGGTCTCTAGCAAAATTATAGGCTTCGCTACGCTCAGTCTCCAAACATTACTGTCGGCCGGTAAACAACCCTTACCGTTCTTAATATTTAATATACTATTATATAAAAAACAAAAATAAAAGACAAAAAGCTATTCTACATTTTATAACTATAATTTATTATCCATGGTGAAACGTCATTTAGGCTCTAATAAAAATTGTAGAAGAAGTGAGAGGGGAATTTGAGATTGACAGTAAATAGGAACAATTTGTTTTTGAAAACCTTTTGTTTTTTGTTAGAGAAACTTTTCGCATTCACCAAAATTTGAAATATTTCTTGGCAGAATGGATAAATTCAGGTAGATCTGGTGTACACTTTGTGTTAGTTTGCCAGCTATTGTGGTTCAATGTGTCATGAAGGAAATTGAAACAATTTACTATGCCATTGGTCGCGTTCATCACAACGTAGCGCTACCGAAGCGATCATCAATTTCCTGCTGAACGCGTGTTAATTAACTGATCAGATTGAGCGATGTGGTATCAGTCGCCATTTTTTCAATCAGAATTAAAATACGCTACACGCTACCAATTGATGATGCATCAACTGTCATTTATGACATATGTTGGAAACATATCATAAATCTTTGTTTGGAGATATTTTAGTTTGTATTTTGGTGAAAATGAGTGAACAGCTAAAGGTGACTTATTATTTCATTAACAAATTGTATAGTTTGTCAGGAAATTCAACTCTTCATAGTATGCTCCAAAGTGGGGAGTTCAATTTATTGTAACTAAATCCCATTTTTTTATGGTTAGAAGTAATACCTATTTCATTATTGTCTTATATATCAAATAAAATTGAGTTGTTGTTGTATTCATTGAGTTGTTGTTGTATTCATTGACATTAGACATATTGTGTCGATGGTTTTATTAGCACGCTCAGCAGAATTACGAACTGATGGATCACTCTAATAATCGCTACCTGATCAACTTTGTTGGGATGAACGCGACCATTGCTTTACAAAATTTTGCGAATGAACTTGCACATCTACCAAAATTTCAAATATCGATTGCCACAGACTTCAATTTTCGCAGTTTGGTGGGTGGGCTTGATCATCCACCAAAATTTGGAATGTCCGATGCATCCACCAAAATTTCTAATACTGATTGGCCCACAGTTTGGTGGATGACCTTGGTCATGCGCCAAAATTTGAAATGTCCGATTAATTTTCAGTTTGGCGAAGGGTTTCGCATTCACCAAAATTTTAAGTGTGTGGAAACTTAACTACGGAAAAATCCGGTGTTCAAGTTTTGATCGGTCGGTCCTGTCAAGGATTTTCAATTATATTGCGAATTTTTCTTTGAATTTGGCACAGGGAACGGAGGTGGGCTTTCAATTTTTGCCGCTGCTCTGCCCAATAATCTTAAATTCAAAGATAACTCCAAGACATGTTTATTATACTTTCTCTTAACTCGACAAACTTGAAATGTCAAGATTTGGTGAATGAAATTTTGCTTTCATCAAAATTTGGATCAATATTTCCTCTTCAATTATTTATAAAGACATGCATTTTCTTTGAAAGATTTCTTTAAAACTTTCTCTATAAAATGTCTCAAGAATTCATAATTGTCGATCTTGTTTGCTAAAAAACAACCCTCCTAAAAGTCACCCCCAAATAATTGGAGTGAATAAATGTCTGAAACAAAACAAATGCTAACGAGCTCCACCTAAATGGAAGCATTCAATTCAAAATCACTTGGTGTAATTTATCGATCCGTGGACTTTGTTCCAAACAACAAACGAAATATTTTGGACAACGGGGTAGGAACATTTCGCGCAAACAATCATATTGGCGGGATTTAGGAAAACAATAGCTTTTCATTAACATGGGCGTAACTGTGGAAACCGTTTTATTTTACATCCAATACAGTGTGTCTAAAAACTATAAATATTAGATGAACCATTTTCCTGTTGCCAAAAGATCCTCCTGGGGGTGCTTACGCCCTTTGAAGATGACGCTGTCAAAAAATTAATCGGCTTTAAGTTTAACAATAGCAAAATACTATAAAGTTGCCTTTGGAAACATGAAATTGCTTACTGTCAGTCGAAATTTATTTATTTTCAAGTTTTGGCCGTTTTCAGACTTTTGGGCCACTCTGTATTCATGTAGTATATTCAAATGAAAAAATAATTCAACTCAAAGGAAATTATTACCATTTGACAACGCCGCTTACACTATCACCTGAGCACACAACCATCGCAATTTATGAACTAGGATTCCTGGACGTAATATTTTAGTGAGCAGTTTTATAACCTATAAGTGTCAAGTGAAAATAATGCTTAAAAAAAGTGTCGAAATCTTGTAATTTTAATAACCAGGTGGGGTTAGTTGGTGACCACAATCCACTTGTTTTCTCGAAAAGTTATATTTCCTCCTACCCCTATAGAAAGTACACACTTTCCTCCCTCAAATCAGGGAGGAAACTCATACTTTTTCTCCCTAGGGAGGAAGGTATTTTTCCTCCTCCTCATTTTAAGTAAGTTGTAAACGATAAAACTTGTGAATTCATTATATTCATATTGTTTCCATAATTTCTAGAACATCCTGTATATCCAGCTTTTTGGTAAAAATCAAACATTAATGTTACTTCAACGTAGTTCTTAAATTCAAATTTCAACTTCAGGAACCTTAGATATACGTTTTTTGAGTTCAGAATAAGAAAAGCATAGTATGCTGTGGCTCACTGACAGTAAACACGGCGATTGACTTTTGAGGTGCAAAGTCGCTACATTCATTAAACTTAGTTGAATTTTTGAAAAATGGAGAGCGATTCAAGTGATTTTGAATTTCCAAATACACCACCTAATATTAAGAAACAAGCTAACATAGCGTCATTAACCTTAATACCACAAAAATCTAAAGACAGGTATGAAAAACAATATGCACAATTGCTGCTTTCGTTTATTTGGGCTTCAAGCACTTGTGCGTCACGCCTCAGTCGTCACGACTTTTGAGCAAATCGAACACGATTTTTTAGGATCCTCAAAACCACCTGACATGTGCCAATGCCAATGAATTTCCTGTGTTGTTAGAAGAACAGCTTTCAATTATAATGTTTTTGATAAGAAAATTTTGCATATTTAGATATTTTTATTAAGGTTTAAATCGTATTAAATCGTAATCGGCACAATTTTAACCTTTAAATAAACGTCAAACCGGACAAACGTCAAATATGTAATGTCCGTGGCTTGAAGCTCATACTTTTCGGTATGTGCTTGAGGGGCAAGGGGAAGGTAAGACTAGGCGTCACGCCCGGTAATAAACGAACGGAATTCAGTCACCACGAGCTGCTACTAGCAGCCAAAAGTAAATAATCGAAAACGCTTAATATAAGCAATGGGCTGAAGACAACAAGATACATAAATATTCAGAGAATGTTTTACTGGCATATTTTTCACTACAAGGAAAATCATTGAAAGCTTCAACACTTTGGTCTTAATATTCAATGCTACGAACAATGATACAAATGAAGGACAATGTCGATATTAAATATCCAAAGTTGATTGCATTTCTAAAACGTCAAAATGCCGGATACAAACCAAATAAATCTAAAACTTTTTCAAAAAAAGGTGGGTAGGAGGAAAAATCATATGTATCACATGGAAGTAAAGTGCCTTTTCCTCCCTTAAATGTTTACTGCCCTCCGCTTCGCGTCGGGAGGAAAAGTGGCACTTTCCTCCCTAGTAATACAAATAGCTATTAATTTTCTTGAGCACTATCTTAAAAGATCTTGTAGGAAGGAGAAAAACTAAAAAAAGATCTAAATTGAGAAAATTATCGTAAAAAACACCATTGAGGTCACCATCTAGTCATTAAAGGTTGAATAATGATGATTAACGAAAGAATAACCAAAATTGTGGAACAAATTATAAGGACTTTTTTTACATTTCTTGCAGAACTTATCAAGAAAGCAAATTTTTTTGGTGGGATTATTATATGTCAAGTTTGTGGAAAAATGTTTACAAAACAAGTGGACTTTTTTTTGTCATTTATCAATAAATCATCGTTTTAGAGGGAAAACATTTCATGAGACTAAGATAAAACCAAATCAAATCTGTAATATGAAAAACACAATTTACTATAATACACCCTCTGCTGATCTTAATGTAGTTGTCACAGTAATGGCCACTGTCGCATGACACACCCTCTAAAAAATGCGGATTCAATAATATAAACCGATGTTTCCAAGCGTTTTTCCCAGCGTCCCTCCTCCGTTATCAAATTCATTCCATTTGGCTAATCCACACTGTATACAGTGCTATTCAAAAGTCCCCTCCCCCCCTCCTATCTTTTGAACGGCTACACTTACATTAATAAAATTTGGAGGGTGAAAATAAAGTGTTGTAAACTTCTCTACGAATGGTAACAGGTGACGTAATAGTAATAGATGACGTCATAGTGCCACTCTGGCAAATAATTTTAAATAGGACCTTATGGCAAGTGATATCTCGTTTGAAAGTCATTGACATTGGCTACATAGCCATATTAATTTTGTTTGGGTTTAAACTAATTTTGACGGATGAATTGAATAAATACCAAAATTATTGAAATTATTTTTTTAAATTTAATTTATCAAATATCAAATATCAACAATGGATTCTTATAGCAATTGTTCGAAATGTGCTCCGTCTACTTCCTGACAGTAATGGATCGGCCGGCGAGGTCCTATAGAATTGTCACCTCGGTCCCCAGATCTGACACCATTAGATTTTTTTCTATGAGGGTACTTGAAATCCAAGGTTTATACTACGGCACCAGATGGCATTGGCATTTTGAAAGAAAGAATTATTGAAGAATGCAATGCAATTTTAGCTGACACATTCGAACGAGTACGACAAGAGTTTACTAATAGGATGTATTGTTGTCAGGAAGTAGACGGAGTACATTTCGAACACTTGCTATAAGAATCCATTGTTGATATTTGATTAATTAAATTTAAAAAAATAATCTCAATAATTTTGGTATTTATTTCATTCACCGTCAAAATTAGTTGAAACCCAAACAAAATTATTATGGCTATGTAGCCAATGTCAATACCTTCCAAACGAGATATCACTTGTCATAAGGTCCCATTTAAAATTATTGGCCAGAGTGGCACTGTGACGTCATCTATTACTATTACGTCACCTGTTACCATTCGTAGAGAAGTTTACAACACTTTATTTTCAACCTCAAAATTTTATTAATGTAAGTGTAGCCGTTCAAAAGATACGAGGGGACTTTTGAATAGCACTGTATATTCTTGTTATCGCGTTTGCAAGCGTGTGACAAATGTTGCCGTGTTTTATATTCCCGGAGAGTTTCAGGTAGAAGAAAAATAGTGTAAAGCTCGAAAGTAATTCCGACGAATTCCGGATTCCATTTATTTAAAACTTTTCTATTCTCGATCACCAAAATTATCTAGGAAAAAAAACATGAGATTAATTCATTTTAAGGACAGCGTTTATTGCCTGAAACCCTGCAGAGTATTTCAAATATCGATTTCCAGATTACCTATAACAAAATGTATTTGTTGTGACAGGATATCTTCCCAGCAAAGTCCTTCCTCTCACTATTACGTGCAGCATACAGGTACAGGATCTAGGCGTATCATGCCCAGATCCGGTTCCGATCAGCATCTTCCACAGACTGAATATTCAGACTACACCAGCATAACTCCAGCTGGAAGACACAGTCTGCTCAGAAGCAGTCTCAAGTCAGGGTCCACGCTTAGCAGGTGAGGAAAAAATTCCTAAATCAATAACGTCAAAGTTAGGTTAGGTTAGTTATTATTACTGTAACGTTTATTCTAATTTATATTTACAATTAATTTATATTTACAGACTTATATTCGAATACAGTCCTTATTTAATAATTTATATAATACACTAAACACACACTAACTATAATTTATATGAGAGTCACTTTTAATAAACACTTTATCGAGGCGCGATTGCTTTCTTTCAGTATCGACACTAACTGACTAACTAACTCCGCTGCGATGCTCGTCACCTATTTATACTCGCACGACTTGTTCTAGAGACTTCTCGAACTCGAAGTTTTGGTGGATGCGCCGGGTTTTTCTAGATGTTACGTTTTCCAGATCATTCTTGAAAATACGGCGGGGGAGCCATAGTCGTATCATATGGGAATTTCACTGGGGGCACTAATTGAGCACATTAATGCAGCAGCTCGCGTAACATTACGATAGCTTTTTCCAAGTTACTAAAGATGTTTTTGACACTAGAAACGTACTATACTTTTTCTACGCTCCCTGAAAAAAGAACATAATTATATTCATAAAATGACAGACAATCAATTGACAGAGCACTACAAAATTATCACGGAATATTGAATGATGTGTTTTGGTGACGAAGGTGAAAAAATTACTTTAACTGTTTCCTCCAGGTATAACCAACGTTTCGTTGACCAAGCGGCTGTGGCGGCTCAAATCGCGCAATCCAAATACGGTACGACTGGGTCTCAATATGCAACAGCAGGTACTATGCGTCGAACCAGAGGTAGCTTAGACTATTCCAGTGACACTGAAGCTACTTCTGGATCCAGAGCTGGGTATTATTATTACAGGTGAGTTGAATTTTTGTAAAAAAACAATGCGTCACCGAGCAACTCCAGGGCGGTATCCAAGTATCTACGAGTGTTTTCTTTCTTATCGATGTGATCCTTGGTGACTGTCATTGTTGGTGGACCTGATTTTCTCCACACCAATGAAAAAATGTGACTAATTTCAACTGTAGCTAGTCGACGAGTTATTATTTCAACTTTCCATATTAATAACAAAAAAAATTCAAATTCAACCATCTTTTTGTTTAAAAAAATCTCGGGAAAGATTGATCACTTTTTTTGGTTTTCGCGTTCTCAATTTAATATGAAACGTTCAAGACTTTCATTAAGATAAACGTGCTAGCCGGAGAAAAATATGTGACAGGGCGTTAGCTTTCATTATTCCAGCGGAATTTATGAAAATTACATCCTATCGACTTGAGTTGCGGCAATTTTCCAACACTCGAACACATCTACAGAGGAAAGTGTGTCTCTTTTGTATTAGTTGGGAAAAAAGGCAGATCTGTGAATAATGCTAATCACATTGCCACATTTCCGCTACGAAAGGTGATTCTGCATCCTATTTTGATTGGTATAATTTCTCCCGATTGATATGTCGCGCTTGCGCGTAATCTAAACATCGTTTAATCAATTTTTTCAAGTCAAAGATTAGGGTTAACGTTTGTAATACATTTATACTTTGGCAAGTTTATCTGAAGTCGTGAAAGGAATGCAGTCGAAAACACTCGATATTGCCACGTTTAACTATGAAAAAGCTAAAGTGCTAAGTATGTAGTGATGATAATTAGAAAAGGGACTTATTATTATTAACAATATTAACAAAATGATTAAACGTTAATTCTTTAATGTGCTTGCTTCCTTGGATTTTTTCTATTAACATTATTTTTTCAATTTATGAATATTAAAAGATGAACACTTTTCCAAATTTGTTACGGTCTTCTTCAAGCTCTGGCAGCTTTGTACGAAAACCATAATTACCACACCCTCCGAATTACATAATTGGTGATTTTTATCGAAATGCCTGATCAGCTGATTTCTTATTGGCAAGCGCGTGCGAGTGCTCTTCCCTCTCACTTTCTCAATTGACTGATATTGATTTATCCAGTGGCGTTGGTATTGTCGGTGACCTTTGTATTTTCAGTTTTACTTGGTAAAATAGGTACCGTACGCCATTTGTACGTTTATGACAGATACCGCCATGTTTCCTCGCCTCTTACCGATGCCCCGTAGCTTCAGATAAACTTGCCAAACTAACGGTTTATTATTGTGATATTTTGATTAGGAATAATCACAGACATGCCTTTTTTCCATTTCTTTCAACGTAATGTGTTAGAAGGACATTAACAATCGATTACACACACCAAAAAGCTTATTGTATAAACTCCATTTACTATAACTAACTCTTACTGTTAAAACTTCACCCATGTATCACGTATTCCTTTATTTTAAAATAGGATTGTACAAATGTAGGAATTAAACGCTGAAAATGGTGTACATAGACAGAAACTTTGAAATGTTTCCAACCATAAACGTGAATTCAGTTGAAATTAATTAGTGTCAAAGATGTAATAACCGACAAACATGCATTAAGTGCGAATTCTTGTTTTTAGCCGTAATCAGGGAGCTGCAGGAGGAGTCCCGCATAGCACCATACCAACTTTGGGACGTCAAAACTCCTTAACGTCTCAAGATATCACTACTAAATTCAACTCGCTGCCGCGAGACACCAGGGCGGCTACCAGGTTCGAATT
>CAJUYG010000220.1:67498-100640 GCA_910591675.1 Galerucella calmariensis | reverse complement strand
TCGCAGGCCACATTAATATTTTTAATGGACCATCTCGCTTTAGTCGTATCGTCCTCGGATCGTAATAAGATGTCTGCCCAAAATTTAGCGACCGCCCTAGCTCCCCCGTTAATATTACAAACTAGTGATTCCATAACCCCCACGGCGACAACTAAACCCCATGAAATCGAATATCAGCAACCCATTAGCGTTCTCAAATATCTCCTGCAAATTTGGCCGACGCCGAAGCATCATCACTCAGGTAATGTTTAGTTGTATCTTTGGTAAAGTTTTAGTGCTCCATTAGTTCAAAACTGGGAACTTTGAGATACTTTTTTTATATCCTAGGTTTTGTTGGTAACTAGAAATTATTTATTATTTATTTAATCACGAATATATGTAAAGTTAGACGGAAAAAAGTATTTCAAAGTACCTCACATGTGTTATAGTCTCATCTCAGCCATATTCATCAAAATTTTTTTGGTACAGTACATAAAATTTCAATATCTAGAATTTTTTTTAGATGGCTTTGTATGTACATTTTTTTATGTATAAACGCTTTTAAATTACAACACCCACATATATTATCAACTACAAAATATATCAATACCATGTACCAAAATTCAATCCATTTCTCCAATTTTTTTTGGTACACTATACCACAAAATATTCACCATAACCTAGCAAATCCATCAAATACACCCATCGTCATCCACCGCCCAAACGTTTGGTCATGGTAGATGTGTTTTAGATATAGTAGATGAAAAAATTAGAGTCAAGGCCACATGAAAAATAGGTCCAGGTTTGAATGATCTAAAAAAAATTATCTCACAGGATGGCTTTTGGGTACAATACATAAATGGGTTTCCTGCGCACTATACATCATTTTTTTTACACATATGTCATCTTTTATCCTCTACTCCATTTATCTTCAATCATCTTCGCAAAAAATTTCTTCTCCCTATTCTCTTCCTTGAGACTTCCCTTGCCTGTATCACTGCACCTACCTCGTCTTATTTTTCTGAGATCTTCATGCCATGCAAAGCTCCAGCTTCAATACACCATATTATTGGTGGTCTGAATATTGGAATCCAATTTTTGATGTAATTTCTTAACGTAGGAGTCGAGATTTTCTCAGATTTTAACTCTGCTTTCTTCTTAATTACTTACCGTTACTTACCGTTTGTAGTGTTTTCTTCAATAAATACTTGATCAGTATCGTCAGTATGAGTTGTCCTAGGTGTAAGGTTGGGTGGAGCAAGGTTTGGGTGAAGGTTTCATTGTTAACCAGTTTCAGCACCTTCTATATTTATTCCTTTTAGCTGCTCAACAGTCTGGAGATTGTTTTTTATTTAAGCTCTTTGCTCTGGCTGCTTTGAGATGAGGGACTAGTATTTTTCATATCTATAAAAATAGTGGTATCCTTTTCCGAGATAATCGAGGAGTTACATATTCAAAACTGACCCTATATGTTCTGTCTACCATTACTTTGTTGGATAATTGAGAAAAAAAAATGTAATAATTCCTTAAGAAAGATATTTGAACCTGTGATCGACTATCAAGTAGCCTGCGTAGTTTGTATATCGATGTGTGGGGGTGTTGTTGGTATTTAGAGGGGGCCTTTCCAGACAGGTCGGCGCGGCAGGCCATCCGGGCCGCGTGGAGACAGTCGCAGTGCGTGTCCTCCTCAGGGAGCGGCGGTAGCGGCTCTACAATCATCGGTGGGACCAGCGGGGGTCAGAGAGCCATCTCGGCTCTCAGCGGCTCCGTTTCCTCCTCCTCCTCGCTCAGCAGTCTCGGGCCCGCGCGGCCCACAGCCACAGGTCCCATTACACCAGATACTAGTAAGTATTTTCAAATGATTTTCAAAACTTACAATAACAAAACACATTTGACAGTTGACAGACTGACACGTCAAGTGTCACACATAACCGGAATTTTGTAGTACCTAATGTTGCATTTATTTAAAAAATTTCTAGGGCCCATCATCAGTAAGCAAAGGTCCTTACCGTCCACTATCTCCTCGGGTAGGACCTCAAGCCACCTCCTCGGCAGGAGTGCTTCGGCCGCGGCAAGTGATAGTCTCTTCTCCAGGCTCTCCAAGCAGCAGTAGTGACTCACAATCTGGATCGGAATCAGTTAAACACTGCCTGCCCAGCCGCGTCAGTTCTCCTGTCATCCGAGCAACTCCGTCTTCTCAATCGATTTTACGATCGTCTCCATCAGTAACCATCAACTCCCCGGGACTAAGACACTCTCCGTCGATTACTAGCACTGTATCTGGAACATCACCAGGTCCAAGGAACTCTCCGTCTTTATCGAGTTTGAGCAGAGCTTCACCTTCTATTTTGAGTCAAGTGTCGAGATCTAGTTCGCCTGCCATGCAAGCCAGTTCCGCTGGACTTAACGTTACGCTAGGAGCGACAACACCCTCTTTCACTTCTACTTATACGAATTTGCAGTCAGCTGCTACTTCTACTGGGGGTTACGGTTGGAATTACTCTCAGTCTTCTACTTACACACAACCTACCACTTATGCCAGTACCAATCCGTTTTTAACTGGATCTTATATGAGCTATACACCTGGAGATCCTACTTTTTCTGAGAAATTCAATACTATCGGACCTTCTAAAGAGGTTAAATCATTTTTCGATTCCTATACTAGCGACACAAACAAATATTCTACTTTGAACACAAAAAGCTCTTACGATTCTGATTATTTATACTCTTCCGACAAAACTAACGGTATCAGCAGTCGTTACTTGGACAAGAATTATCTAAACAGTACTTACTCCAATGAAATGAACAAGTACAGTCCGGGGAAGAGCGTAACATACGACACAAGTCAAAACGTAACACAGTCGAGCGGTTCAACGTCCGGTTTACTGAACGTGGAGGAAACTCCGACACCTACCAGCAGCATAGAAACCGAAGACAGTAACACTAGGGAAGTGGGAGAGAAAGATGAAGAAGGCGATGGAGAACAAAGTGACTGAATTCAACGCGGCAAGGGCCCAATCACTTTTTTATATTGTGGCAGCACAAATAAGTATTAGGTTTAAGAATTCCTCATTAGAAAAAGGGGAATAAAATCATTCATCTTCGATGTATCTATCATTATAATGTCTTCATTGTCGAACGTTAAGGAACCGTACGAAAAAAAAGTATTATTTATGTAAGGTGTGTTTCAATTTGAGTCGACAAGTCTTCCAAATCGATTGAAACGTCTTAACATTGCTACACCAAAGGAAAAAATCAGAATTAAGCTGAAAGTAGAGGTCTTTTTCTTCCGTCTTAATGTTGCTAGACTTGTTTCTAGCTCTATCATAGCTGCAGTGGAGCAGGAATAAGTTTCTACTAACAACTCAACCAGTATCTAGGGTTGTTGAGACATTCTCCTTCTATTACTAGCGCTACATCTGGAACCTCGACGAGCTCCAGATCTTTTTCTTTCTTCTTCATGCTGCTTGACTTGTTTCTAGCTCTATCATAGCTGCTGGGAAGCAGGAATAAGTTTCTACCAACATATCAATCAGTATCTAGGGTTGTTGAGACATTCTCCTTCTATTACTAGCGTACATCTGGAACCTCGACGAACTCCAGATCTTTTTCTTTCTTCTTGCTGCTTGACTTGTTTCTAGCTCTATCGTAGCTACTGTAGAGCATGAAGAAATTTCTACGATCGTCTCCATCAGTACAGTAACCGAAGCTGAGACATCCTTCGTCTATTACTACTGCTATATCTGGAACCACACCGAGCTTTGGATCTTTTTCTTCCTCCTCAATGCTACCTGACTTGCTTCTCTATCGTAGCTGCTGAAGTGCAAGGAGAAGCAGTGTTTACTCCAAAAAATGATTACGATTTAACAGAAGCTTGGATAGTTGTATGAAATAAAAAAAAGAAGGCTTTTTGTCAAAGAAAGGTGAGGCCAGGAAGTGATAGCATTTATTTACGTTTTTAAGTGATAGTATTTTCGACAGAATCTTCAAGCAGCAATAGTGTCTCGCAATCAGCCGTCCAGCCGCGTCAGTATCTCCTTCTTTTCAAAAGATTCTACGAACGTCTCCATCAGTACAATAACCGAAGCTGCGACATCCTTCGTCTATTACTAATGCTATATCTGGAACCTCACCGGACTTTAGATCTTTTTCTTCCTTCTTAATGCTGCCTGACCTGCTCCTCTATTGTAGCTGCTAGAGTGCAAGGAGAAGGAGTGTTTACTTCAAAAAAGAAGGGTCTTTGTCAAGGAAAGGTGAGGCCAGGAAGTGATAGCATATTTATTTACTTTTTCAACTGATAGTATCTTCGACAGAATCTTCAAGCAGCAAAATAGTGTCTCGCAATCAGCCGACCAGCCGCGACAGCTCTCAAGATATTTTTGCTTCTCCTCCTTTTTTAAAAATTCTACCATCGGTAACCGTCATTGAGACGCTGTATCTGATGCTCTATCAGGATCTAGATATTTTTCTTCCATCCCAGGTAGACTTGTTACTGACTCTATTCTAGCTACTGTAGAGCTGGAAGAAGTAGGAATTGAAAAAAAGCAGGCAGGCTTCCTGGGGACGGGATGTGATAGCTTTTGCTTTTTTGGGAGTGGATACTATTGGGATGGGACGGTATTTTCAAGAAAAACTATATGAAATCATTTAATTAAACTAGTTTTGATGAATGTGTCGACTCAAATGGAATGGAACGCTAATAATGATAATATTTGCTTACTAGAAATCAAACTAAATCAATAGAATCATTGTTATCTAATATTTAAATTTATATAATTTTAGTTAATAGATAAATCAATATTTATTAAAAAAATGTATGATAGAAAGTATTATATAAATGGGATAGAAAATTGCGTGTAGCACAACTTTGGATTTATTCATTTCTGAATGGTTTTGTTTTCGAATGTGTGATATTCACTAGATGTTATTACTATCCGTGTAAATGCATTTACGTTCCATATTACCAACATGCCGGACAAACTCTACTTAGAAAATAAAACAGGGTAAAAGGGATCGTATAGAAACAATTATTATCAAAATTTTCAAAAATTAAAAAATTTTACTGGTCATTGTTTGGCTGCTATAGACTTCCCATGGAAATGAAAATTAAAAAATTGAATGGGAGGATAAAGGAATATTTTTGAATTACAATTAACTCGACCCGTCATAACTTAGGGCATACTCGATATTTTTGACGTGCAAAGTCTAGTTTTGTAGATCTTTGGAGAAGAAAAAAAGTTCTTGCCATTTTTTTTGTAAAATTGGATGATCTCCGATGAAGAATTGATGGATTGTACGCATCCAGAAATAGGTACAATATTATAATATTTATCAATGTGTAAAATTTTTAAATATAAAAAATATTCATCTAAAATAGATAATATTAACGAGGGCGGGAAGTGATGAGGGCGAGTGGAGAGGGCGGGAAGTAGAGGTGTGTAATATGACACTTCCTAACCTTCAATGACGTTTGTAATGACAGCATTACTTATATGGTTGTGAATGAAGATATTTTCACTAAAATCACACCCTTCTTTAGAGATCGGGGTAAGTTATTCTACATCAATTTTGTCCTTTTGTCAAGCAAAATTAGCCACCAGGAGGGAATCAATGCTCACAAATCTATATTACTTGGACTATGAGAAAGAACTTTCATAATACAGAAAATTATAAAATTTTGCATACTTTACAAAAAATTGCAATAAAAAGTATTCAATGAACCAATTATTTGGAAAACTCTTAAATAATCCTCGTAAACTTTTACAGACAGTCACTACTGAGAATTTTGTTGTTTTGATTTTAATTGTTTCTTATACAATACCCCCAATTAACATTTGCATTAATTAGTAAGAAAATCTCAATCTAATTGCCAAAAAAAAAATAAACAGCCTGGAATATTCAATAATATATTTTTTCGTAATACATAATAATATGTTGGTTTAAATTTGGAATGAAGTTTCCTGCTTATTTTCTTAATAGTCCATCTATTGATGATAATATCGATTAAAGAAAAAATTATTTTTAATCTAAAGACAATAATAATAATAATAATAATTATAAAAACGTACAATGTAACAGTAGCCACATATAATTTGAGTAATAACAGTAAAAAAATATGGATACATAAACTGCTCCACAGAAGTTCATTCAATAGAGGAGTTTAGTCTAAGGACAGTGTGGCCAACAAAAAGTGGTTTTTCCTGACAGGAATGACAGTTAAGGTCTACCCTTTAAAACATAAGATTACACCCCCGAAGCGTATATCTTGAAATTTAAAATGACTTCTTAGCTGAATACTCAACATATCGGTGGCCAATAATTCTAGGAACTCTTGGTGTGTCGCCATTTCCTTTCTGTTATCTGTCACTAGTTATGTCAGATGTCAGTTGAAAAAGTAATTAGAAGAATAGAGATACAACTAACTAGAAATGCTACAAAAATCTAATCGAAAATGGACATACACAATTAAACGAATATCAACGAAAATGAATATAACTGACATTTGACATAACCAGTGACAGAATAACAGAAGTGAAATGGTGACTTGCCAAGAGTTCCTAGAATTATTGGCCACCGATATGTTGAGTATTCAGCTAAAAAGTCATTTTAAATAAAAAACATGCAAAAATCTTATGTTTTGAAGGGTAGACCTTAACTGTCATTCTTGTCAGAAAAAACCACTTTTGTTGGCCACACTGACCTTAGACTTAACTCCTCTATTTAAACCGAACCACTAGAAGAATTCATATGTCGTTGCTGATCCTCAGAGGTTCTCTATGGGTATACAAAGTCAGGTAACGATCTTGTGCCGGGCTGGGGGTAGCCCTTGGTCGTCCACTTCTGGTCTTTTCTCTCATGTTTCCACTTTCACTCAATTGGGAAAATGTCCGCATCTTCTTTCTGAAGACTGCCCACCTCAATTATACCAATAGCCCTACTTGTCTAGGCATAATCCGAAATAAAATTCAAAATTTCAAATCATATCTCACACACAATATTAATTTCTGTGGATCGGTTTATTTCTCGATAATCAACTTACAAACCCAATAAATACCGTTTACAGATCGCTCACAATGGTCCTTCGAGCCGGATTTTCATATAAGTAACTGTAAAAGATTGTATTTTCCGCATTTTAACCGATATTATCATCAAAGATGGTGATATAAGCATACTTTTTGATAATTTGATATCCGTGCACAAATAAATACTAATGTATAAAAAAAACGTCACTGCCATGTAACGTATATTGTAGGCAGATTTCCATCTTAGTATCTATATATCGAAAAGTTTATACGCGATATTTGTAGAGTTTGTGATTCGTTCTTTTTCTAGAATTTGTAATTTTTCAAAAATATCTTAACAGCTTAAGATGGTCTGATCTCTGTACATTTTACGATAAATATAAACCATGTATATATTAAAAACAACTGATAGACAAAAAAAAAACATAAACGTGAATCTTTTTAATTGATTTTCACTTAATTGTTGGTATTTTAAAATATATGTACAGTAAATTTATTTTATTTTTGTTGGTTGCCATGCAAAAATTTGCGTTTCAGTGAAATAAAAAAAATGATCGTAGGTATTTCTACTAGTGTGGCGTATTTATATGAATATATCGTTTTTGTTACGAATAAAATGTTTATTATAAATATAATTGAATGTTTCTGTGTGTATATATATTATTGATATTTGATCGAATGGTGAATTTTTGCTATCTAAATATTTGTATGGCAATAAAAAATATCTTCGAAGTGTATCTAACGAGATAGACGTTCCATACACACTCACACACAATACGCTTCTTCCATATATTTACCTCTAGTCCCTCGTTCAAAACAAGAAAATGTTCTTTTAGAGAATTTCGCACGAAATACATACCAACTTCAATTTGAAAAGAAAAATGTTCGCCTGGCTGTTATTTTGAAACAAATTTTTCAAGAGAAATAATTTTTCGAAAGGTATCACTTTAATCCTAACCGGAAAATTACGCACCTACTAGTGCTCCAGCCCGTGGTAGAGTTCCTGTTTGATCCTAGCATACATAGACTCGGACCTCAGTTTCACGTCTCCTGGTTACCCATCCAAGTACCAATCGCGCTCGACACTGCTTCACTGTAAGTATCTCATCAGGGGATCTTTGTTAATGTTTCTTACCAACCATTTGCTACTGTTCAAGGCTTTTCACATTTTTGTATGAGATTGTATTCGATAGGTCCCGTAAATTCTCCTTTCAGGTCTAATTCTTGTTGGAGCTCAAGTACCTACTTTGCAGTTCACTGGGATCACTGGGCCATCTGGGGTGTCTTCCTCATAAATTTTTATCATTTCCAATAATTATTATCGTGCTACAATGGCTACCTTCAAGTTGTTTTAGTTTTACGTATCTTTTTTTTAATCTACTATTATCCAGAACATAGGTCCTCCATGTTTTGAAAGGGTCTTAGAAAAACTTGACGTGGTCAAATCTTCACAATAGCAGAGTACGTGAGTCCTGAGCTTTCCACGTATTTTTCAAGCGAGCTGTTCCAGCATTTTTCAACCAAGCACTGTTATTTGTTTCAAAATTATACCATAATTTTCTTCTAAATATTGCTCTTATTTCTTAATAATTAGTTCTAATTTTTATTTGACATTTTCTTTTTAATTTCTGTCAGTTGAGATGAGGTTTAGATAAAACTTTATTTCAAATATTCTCAAATATAATAAAGTAAAATGGTAGTTTGAGAAAAATGTTTCGAAATAATATCAGCGTTAAATTAATTTGAAAAGTTTTTAAATGGTACATATTTCGGACAATTCTAATGTGTATATATAAATTATAAAATACTGGAACGTCTGCTTAACTCTTTAAGGAAAATTTGCGTAATTATTGTCTACAAAGCAAAACGTTTAAATCAAAATGTTCTTAAATAAAATTCATCACTGTAAAATTATTAAGTAAATATCATAACAATGTTTTTATTTATTTGAATTCATTAAAAAAAAATTAAATTCCAAAATAAATTAAATGTATAGAAAACATCTGGGTTTTCCTGCCCCGATTGAATTGCAAACATTTGGCGCCCAACGTTATATTTTCAAAAACTCTGACCGTATACAGCATTGCCACTTCCTCTGCAAATTTATTCAAATTAAGTGGAATAATAATGTTGAAATTTTGACCAACAAAAATTTTGGTACATACATTATATCTTGCTAATATACAGAGTGTTGTATATGGAAGAAATTAAGTAGTTATCATAGACCAACTGAGGAAGAGGTTCTATAGTTTACGGCACTTAAACTTTTCAACAATTATGTCAAATAGTGAATACTTTGGTTGTTGGGTTCAACATTTATAAAATATACAAGCTGTCCCAGGACTTCGTACCAAAATCTTGGGAGATGGTGAAGAGACTGAAGATGATTATAGTACTTCATAAAAAAAATTCCTTAAGCCAGTCGTTTACGAATTGTAGGGTTCTAAAGTTGGAAGTTGAAAATTATTTTTATTCACAGTTATCCAATGACTTTTTGGCGTCTTGAACAAGTACAGAATAAGTTCAATGGTTGATGCGGCAATTTTTTATTCAGAAAAATGAATATGAAGTACTATATTATCTCTAGTTTTTGGTACTGGGACACCCTTTATAAATATAAGTTTAAAAAAAAGTAAATTGATTTTTTTCGTTTGGCTTTGTAGACGATGGTATTAGGCAAAAACTAAATGTGAATCCCGAATTCCATAATTTTTTGCATTTTTGTACTTACTTTGCGGTGCTAGGGAGCAGTCATTAGGTTTTGATGTTGAATGCATACACAAATAAGAAAAAGGTACCAAGGTCTTATCAATGTAGTGAATAGAGGAGAAATAATTTGAACAAACAACTGTAAAGAAATAAAAGCGAGTGTTTGGGATATAATCATATTTCCAGGATTGCTGCGGTAGGTTGAGGTACTGTTTTTGTTTGGTTATTTTTTCTCTATTTACGAAATTCAACTTGGTCTGTACCTTCTCGCCTAAGTAGTAAATGTGGCTAAATAAATTTAAAAAAAAAATGTATATTTATTATGTTAGAGACAGTGTGCTGTGGAGAGAGATACTCTAGTCAATTTTAAGTTTAGTCAATTTTAGAGATGAGTAGTTGAATTTATTATTATTAGATTATGCAAGCACTGGGAAAAAACAATGAATTTTTAAACAATCAAGAACGAAAAGGACGTTACAAAAAGTTACGTGGAAGAAATGAAAATAAATTGGTAAAAAAGTTTTCGGCTTTTTGGTATCGTCTGAAAGACAAAATTAAAATTGGAAATATTTAAATGGAAAGAGTGGTGCAGCATCCAACGTGACAAGTACGTCTGTTTGGTTACCCACGTTGGGCGCATTTAACTATAATATTTATACGTAAAGTTGAGCCTCAAATTGTTGCAGGATTCTTTCAAATCTTATAATACGGTCGATCTAACGGTAGCAATTACACTGTTGTCAGATCTTCCAGTTTTTGGAAATATTATAAATTTGGTATTTAAATTTTTTAAATTTGAAAAAAATTGTAAGTTTGCAAATGAAAGTGATTTTAAGTCGTTATCATGAAAATTAATAAAGATAATAAAAATAAAATCAATTAATAAGTTTAAAGTGCCAGTTTGTTCAAATATTATTTGTATTAAAACAAATAAGCAACAATTAAGAGAATTTGTATTTTTTGAAAATGTCCCAAGATAGAAATATAGAAAAAATAAATGAATAGGAAAAAAATGGAAAGTTTCTTTACACAATATTGTTTTTTTTTTTCTGTAGAATGAAGGGTTGGGAAATGGTGAACAAAATATAAATTGTAGCCCAAACATAAACCAAAATTTATAAAAATCTTGCAAAGGCTCAAGACTCACTCTGTATAATATTCTATATAAAATTAATCCCCTTCGATTTTTGAAAAATATTCATTATTCTTGTAATTTACATATGGTTTCACATATAGGACAAGAAAAATGCCATGATTGTTGTCATTTAAATATATGAAGTTAAAAATTTTTATAAATAATTCAAATAGTATAAACATGATTTTATTTATATATAACACTTTTCCATCACAGTTTTAACAAAAGTCACTACATTTTTAACAAACGAAAAATTATCTCTCATCCCAAGGCTTATAGAATACTACCAGGGTAGAGCTGTGATTGGTCTGCAGAGCTAGGTCTTCTTAATACGTCATGAAATTCCGTCTACTCCAAAATGAGCTTACACGTAGTATTCTATAAACCTTGACCACAGTGGAAGAACACACACACGCGCTTGCCAATAAGAAGTCAGCTTTCGATAAAAATCACCAATTATGTAATTCGGATGGTGTGGTAATTAAGGTTTTCGTACAACGCCGCCAGATCTTGAAGAAGCCCATAACAAACTTGGAAAAGTGCTAATCTTTTAATATTCATAAATTGAAAAAACAATGTTGATAGAAAAAAATCCAAGGAGACAAGCACATTAAAGAATTAACGTTTAATCATATTGTTGATATTGTTTATAATAAAGGGGCCCTTTTCTAATTATTATCAATAGATATTTAGCTCTTTAGCTTTTTCGTTCTTAAACGTGGCAATATCGAATGTTTTCATTGCATTCCTTTCACGGCTTCAGATAACTTGCCAAACATTTTACAAAATCAAAAAGATGCTATGTTGACAAACGTCAGTCAGCAGGCAGTGCTGCCAGATGCAGGAAAATTCAGTTGTAAAAGGGAAAAAAGGTTTTAATGACCTCGGAACTATTTCTATTTTGATATCTGGCTACATTGTCAGCAGGCTGGTCTCCTCGTGACGTCTGAGTGGCTTTGCCAAACAGTGCCGTATGTGCTAACCTGGTAGTGGTTCTATAAATCTTGCTCTTTCCTCACAAAATGACTTAACCAGAGTTGTTGGTGGACGGAGCCATTCCTGTTTTTGAACGTGGTGGTGTCTACGTGTCCAACGAACCGATAAAATACGTTTACAATTTTTTCGAGTCTCTCATTTAAATAATTAATTGACTCTGTATAGCTGAGTAGTTTAATAAAAATTTTAAACACGACAAAAAGATCGTGATTAATTAACCATATTTACAATTTTCTAAAAATTTCGAAATAAATTAAGTAAAATCAATTGCTTTGTTAAAAATTAATTATAAAATACCAAATGATGTTCGAATACCGACATTTCGTTTGCTCAATTCTTCCTTTAAACGCTAACCGATGCAAAAAGAAGAAAATCACTATAATTACTTATTTATATTCGAATCATTCAAATAACACGTTACGAAGGAAATAAACAAAAAAACTTATTATTAAACTGAAACAGTTGAATGACCGTGACTTCAATAATCGTGGAGAAATAATAATTAAATCGTGTGCAGCTGTTTGAATATTTTCATGACCGATTTCACCAACATAATTTTAGGTACTTCATCATTCGTTTACTTACCGTAATCGGATTTCACTAGCCTAAAAAATCCTACCTAACCAATTATTTTTGAATATTATTGCTTAATTTTAACTTGTAAATCAAATAGGGAGAGTACATAACCTAACAAATAGCAATAGAGGATGAAAAAAGAAGAAAAATAGCTCAAATGTATGTATTAATGCATCGGTTTGTTTATTCTTCGGTTTTTTCATATTCTTTACACCTATCGTGTGTAAACGAAGAGTTGAAAGTAAGGTTAGGAAAACATTCCATTCAAATAATTTCTGGAGCAATTGCCTCCATACCACCTAGACTACTTAGCACGTGATAAAACGTAAATTTTACCTACCTATTTAGGTATTGGAGTTCATACAATACCCTTCTTGGTGTGCGTCATCGATTGTTAATGTCCTTCTAACACATTTCGTTGGAAGAAATGGGATATAAGGCAGGTCTGTGATTAATTCTAATCGAAATATCACAATAATGAACCGTTTGATTATATTACAAACGATAACCCCAATCTTTGACGTATAAAATTTGATTAGTTGATGTTTAGATTACGCGCAAGCGGATGTACGTTACAAACGATGACGCACACCAAGAATGCTATTGAATGTACTATACCTTTATTTAGGCAAAATTGGGCATTGAAGGAATAGCCAATAATAATCTGAATATGATTATTATTCCAGTTATTAGGACATTAGACGCGAAAATTTTCTAGCAGTGATGCTGGAATTGTTTGCTTCTTTCTTTTGTTTTATGGCCCTTACTGTTACAGCGTTCGGCCAAGAATTCGACAAGTCATTTCCATAAGAAGGTTTTCGTTTATTTAGAAAATGATTCGTTCTTGATTGTTTATGTTTATTACAATTTAACCATTTAAAAATGGCGTATGTAAGAATGTTGTATGCACATATCATAATAGAATTTTTACTTTCCTATACATGACGGCTGAAGTGTGTACAATAATAGTGTAAAACCTCGACCATTTATAACCTTATCTAGCTGAAAATACTTTATAAAATATTGGAGCAAATGAGGAAAAACAAACAGAAATATTTTTATTTACTTAAACCCAAAAAGTCATAGATGTATTTTACGACTTTTTTTTGGGAAAAATTGTAGCGCAACAGAAACCATGGTATTATCCCTTCCCCTTCTTGATAAAGTAAAATCGTAGAAGAGAGAAAAGTAGTAAAGAATTTGTGGAAGAAAAATTGTGAATAGGAATATAAAACTTGGCATTTGCTATTTATCACCATGTATTAATTTGATACCCTTTATTTTTATCTATATATTTCCCTACTACTTCTTTTTTTCATTCCCTTTATCAAGATAACTCTAATGACACCTCATATGGCGGTTTAAGCTACAGTGCGTTCCCAAAAAATTGAACCGGACAGAGATCAATGGAACAAGTCAAAAAAGCTACATCTATCTAGATACAGTTATTAAGGAGGTTTGTGATGAGAAGATGAATATAGTAACAAGACTAACAAAAGGCAGGTGAAAGAACAAGGTACATTTATGCAGAACAATTATTACAACAACGGCACTAAAAAGAAGTAAAACATGGATATAGAATAAAGAGGAGGGAGAAAGAGAAGCGTTATGGAAAATAAGATATAAGATATATTTGGAGAACAAGAAATGAGCAGTGTATAATAAGAGCAAAAAGACTTGGATGGCTAAGTCATATTAACACACCAGAAAAGAAGGAAAATCTGATTTATAATAAAGCCATTGAAGACCTTAAAAAGGGAAGAGAACCGGTCTGGAAGGTGAAAGCAAGAGACAGGAAACAATGGAATAAAATTATCACAAAGCTGTGGGCCTAAAAGGCCTCTGTGTATCATAACATATACAAACAGCCGGCCAAACTTAGCTTGATTCCTTGAATACTAAACTCATTGCTTGCCTATAATTCTAGTAACTATTTCATGTCATTCTGTCGCTATGTATGTCAGATGTCAGTGAAAAGAGCAAATGCAAAAACAAATGAATTGATATCTGACATAGCTAGTGACAGAATGACATGAACGACAGAGATGAAATGGTGACTTGCCAGAAGTTCCTAGAATTATTGGTAACTGATGCTTTCAGTTTTCAGCAAAAGTGTTTAAATAATAATAATGTTGAAGTTTGCAATGCTAAAAAGCCTACAAAAACATGTTTTAAAAGGTTGACATTAACTGTCATTATTGTCATAAATCCCGGTTTTTGTTGGCCATACTAGCTTTAAACTGTACTCATCTATTACCTACTTTAATAGATTTCTGTTTAAATTTGTTATCAATTCAAGTTGATGTCAACAATTTTATTAGAAAGATAAAAGGTATATTTTAGATTCAAATTTACATATTCCAATATTTTACAAAGTATATTATATCAATTCCTTTCCCTATATAGACTATTAAATTGTTATGTATACATACATTTTTTTTCTCTAATATTGTCACAAAATTTTATCGATATCATATCATAGCATCACCTATCTTTTCGGCATAACGCAATCGAGCTTTTTTGTGCTTTAATTTTCAACAAGTATCATTAAAAATGGTTGTATAAGTAACTTGAGTGTGCAAATACTGAAACTTATGCAAAAAATTCAAAGGTTAAGACAATATTATTTATTTAATAAAGAGTTTTATAAGCAAAAATAATACAAATACAAATTAAAATAGGAGGGTCAAGGTTATTGATGACAAAAACTAGTTAATCCTATACAGGGTTCGTGTACGAGCTTTTCATCACTTTCTCACGAACAATGTATACAATAAAGTAGTTTTTGGTATATCAACGATTACCTTGACCTCTTCACTAATCAACCCAACAAGCAGCTGACAACACGGAACTGGGATAGGAGTGTACTACGGGCCAGCAACCAAACACTCTGAGTGCTTGGGAGAAAACCCCAAGTATCTTTCAAGCGGTAATTCAGGCCAAGAGAAAATGTGCCCAGTTCAATATTGACAAACAATATAAAAGGCAAAGGAATTATTATAATATAGGGTGGTCAAAAGCAGCCATTAAAGCACTGAGCTCTTGAGTAATTAGTTCCAAAATGGTGTGGGAATGCCTGAACAAACTCCATGAACTAGACGAGAACAATATAGTGACCTGGCTGTGGATTCCAGGACAAACTGAAATAGAAGGAAATGAGCTAGCAAAGAGGGGTCTGAAAAACCGTTTTGGGGGGCCTGAACATTTTTGCGGTATAAGCAATGTAATATTGGAAAGCCGAAGAAAATAGATCTGACCATTGGAAAGACAATGGTGAGTACAACTTGCTGCTCACTTCCAGTATAATGGGAAATGTCATGTCCCATATCTGTCACAATATTTTCTATGAATTCGGTAAAATTTGTGACCCATATATCGATGGCTAGGAAGACATTTAATGTTGTATGGTATGTCCTTATTTAAAAGTTCACGTTGACTGTGACAAGCTGAGTATTGCTTTACAATATTTAAATAATAAGCTAATGCGCCAATAGAAGAGGACCTACATATTTCATATTGGAGAAAAATGGACAAACAATATTTGTCGGTAGTTTCCAATACATGTTGTATGTATCTATTTTGGGGTGACATTCACTAAGACCTAAAAGATTTATTGTACCCCCTTGTTTCTAGGGGAGAGTCTCAGGATCTAATAGCTCCTTTAGTCCTATTTCCCGGAGGATTTTAGGATATCTGCAGGATTCAACTTAGGTCATCGATTCCCAAAGTGGTCCAGGTGGACCTCCAGGGGTCCACGGGAGCCCGACAGGGGTCTACGCTTGCGTTGAAAAAAGATGGGCATCCACAGACAATATTATAAGAAGCTTGACTTCTCCTATGAATATAGGAAGACTATTATAAGAAGCTCAGCAATTGTTTTTGTAAGAACTTGCATATTCCATATTCAGAAAGAGCGTGTCAAGACTCGCCGATGCCGCGCCGCCCGCCCGCCTAGTTAAAAGGATTAATTGCAATTCACTGTGTCATCCACCGACAACATCTAGTAGCGAAAAAATTGAGTGATAGATTGCACCAAGCGCTTCAATTTGTGATTAATGCAGTTAACAAAATAAGAAGCAATGCATCAAATACGAGCTTATTTGCACAATTGTGCGAAGAAAATGATGAGGACTTCCAACGATTGCTGCTACATACCGAAGTACGCTGGTTGTCGAAAGGTGCATGTTTATCAAGATTCTATTTGCTTTTCGACTCTGTTTTAGAGTTTCTGAACACTAAAGATCCTGTTTTAAAAGAAAACCTCATGAATTTCAAAGCAGACATTGCGTATTTGACAGATTTGTTCAAAAAATTCAATGACCTCAACCTACAGTTACAAGGGGACAGCCTCAATTTGATAAAAACAAAGAATGAAATTTCAGCTTTTCTTGGTAAACTGAAACTTATGAATTTTCCCAGTTTCCAAATTTATCGCAGGTAGAATGCCTCGACGAAGATATTCAGACGTATGTTCAACATTTGATTGCCCTGTATGATGATTTTAAAATCAGGTTTGAAGACATTCTGTCGATGGATATACCACCATGGATAATAAATCCATATGATGAAACTGAAGTGGAAAATGTGGTACTGCAAGAAGAGCTACTCGAGCTTAGCACTAATGAGGAGCTCAAAGTAGCATTCAAAAGAGGGTATCAATCATTTTGGCTGCAGGCACAAATACCTGAAAAATATCCAGGACTGTGGGGAATTGTGCAAAAATTTCTCATAGCGTTTCCTTCGTCATATCTTGTCGAATGCAGTTTTAGTGCCGTACAAACCTGTTGACAAAAAAACGGGGCAGATTAAATATTACAGAGCGAGGAGATTTACGGTTATACTTAACTAAACTCAAGCCAAATATTGATAATTTGCTGTCAATTCACCAAGTACATCCCTCCCATTAAAATTATAACTTTTATCTCAGATTACAATGGTAATCTGAGATAAAAGTTAACATCAAAACTAATAATGATTATTATTTTAAAAACAGTCGCAATATAATCAAAATTTTGATTATATCGCGACTGTTTTTAAAATAATAGTCATTATTAGTTTTATTCATTTATTATTCATTCAAACACAAAAATCACTACACTTTTAATTATGTTGTTATAACAGTCTTAGTAGAATCAAAATTTAACATCAAAACTAATAATGATGTTAAATTTTGATTCTACTAAGACTGTTATAAAAACATAATTAAAAGTGTAGTAATTTTTGTGTTTGAATAAATAGCTACAAAACAAGAAAATATTTATTTTTACTTTTTACCACTCCGAAGTGGGAGCTTATTGGTTTCTTGTACTGTGAGTCAATCTTAGAATACAAAAAAGTAAAGTAGGAATCCAACTGTTGGATGAAGACGCTTTTTAGACTGGCCTTGAAACTTAGCTTAAATGACAATACTCACAGCATAATCAAAGCAATATAAATTCTCACCTTTTTTTCGAAAACTTTCAACTCATAGTTGATTGAAAAATAGCCAAAACACCGATTTACATAGACATACTTTTTTCGGGTTTTGGAAGTAAGTTAGTAAATGTAATAGCTGCAGGGGGTCCACCAGATCCAGCAAAATGTTTAAAGTGGTCTATAAGAAAAAAAAGTATGGGAACCTCTGACTTAGGTTAATGTTCCTCTTCTATCCAGTAATCTGTGCTCTAGGATTCTGAAGTGCTGTGAAGTTTGAAAGTGTGTGGATGGAGGTTTCTTCTTCCATGCCTCAAAATCTACGTTCTTCTTCCTCCACTATTTTGAGCTTTTTCAGGTGCCCATTCAGGCGACAATATCCCGTTAGGATCCCTGTTAAAACTCTTAGCGCAGTTTTACTTTGACTTATGCATTCATTTGATTTCAACAGGTTGTAGTCACCCAGAAGAGTCTTTGATTGTATAAGCCCTACTAGATCTTTCCAATGGTCAGATCTTCTCTTTTTCTCGGCTTCACCTATTTCTTCCAATATTACATTGGGGCTGATTCCGCAAAAGGGTTCAGGCCCCCAGAAAGGTATTTCAGTCCCCCTCTTTGCTAGTTCATCTGCTATTTCATTTCCTACTACTCCAGTGTGTCCTGGAATCCATAGTGAGGTGAGGTTCTGGCCTAGTTCATTGAATTTGTCTAGGCATTCCCACACCATTTTGGAACTGATTACACAAGAGCTCAGTGCTTTAATGGCTGCTTGACTATACATGTATTGGAAAGGAGATATTTTTAAAAACTGTTTTTAGTCGCCCATTTTTCCAATATGTTGACGCGAGCGGAGAAAGTGGTGATGTATAAAATTTCAAAGGGTACGTCAAAAAAAAACATTTCGCATCAAATGACTATACTATGCTTCGGCAATATATTTGAAAAATTGAGGAAATTTTAGCAAAATTTTCAGTATTTTCAGTTTGCGCTTTTAATATAATTACTTCACAAGCAAAATAATATACATTATTGTATTTATAATAAGAAATAGACCCGATATTTTCATGAGCGTCCATACAAATACTTCTACTCATAAAAACCCTTCAAAATATATTTTAAAAATTTACACAACTTTTCTTCGACTGTAAAACTTAGACTGAAACTTTGAGTCCCTTTTTTGAATTATGTTTGGACGCCCGTGAATATCTTAATTGTCGATTTAAAATATTCAGCAATTTTTAAAAGACAATAATCACCTTACATGTGATGTTAAATGTAGTCGAGATATGTGTTACTTATTTTTAGTTTTTTTCCTAGTAAAATTTTGTGAGAATATTTTTTAAAAATATGGAAAGATATAGATGTTAAAAATAAACTATAAATTATCAGTATTTAAGATAGCTTTTCAAATGGCTAGACCCTCCTAATATGTACTTAAAATAACGAATAAATCATTCAGTTGAGCAAAATTGTCTTTATATTTATTTCAATCCCTGTTTCCATAACAAGAGTACACTCCAACCGGTATCTCGTGACAAGGCGGAGCTTCCAATACGCAAAGAGAGAACGTATTCGGCCAGACTGGGATGGAATTTACCCGAACATTAAGCTGCGTTCACATTATGCCGATCGACAAGGTTTCAACTCGTCCACGTATAATGTGGACGTGTTGACCGACATATATCGCTGCGCCATTATCAAAACTGGAAGTATTTTGAATTGGTTTTGCTTCATTAAAATTTAATAGCAGCTGCTGCTGCAATGATTATTGCAGTTGTTGGAAACCAGCAACAGCGTTTTCGTGGTCTTCGAAGATTTTGCGTACGATCCAGCCTCGTCAATGGTAGGAAAAAATATCATTGCTCTTCATTCCAATTCATATTGATATACAATACAGACACACAAAACTAACCGAAAGACTACGTTTAGGAAATGTTGAACAACATGCTTCGACATGTACAAACTAGCCGTGCCGATTCGACTTCCTTTTATTCGTACCGACTTAATTCGGGATGCATTCGATTCGACCCGACAAGGATAGACAATGTCTGGCGACCATCCACACTGGATCGGCATTGTCGATCGACACCATTCGACATAATGTGGACGCGGCTTTAGATATTAAAATTTATACAATGTTGTCAATATGTGGATGATCACAGTAATGTTGGGTATTTTTTAGTATGAAATTTGGAGAAATGAGTTTCAAATAATTGACACAACAATTTAATTACCAAAAGAATGAGGAAATGATTTTTGGTTAGGCATGAAAGGAGTAAAACTAAAATAATTAAAACAGAATACACAAATACAAAACGTAAGATCACAACAAAATCAACTTTAAATAACGCGAGTAAATGAAACAATGCACCAGTGTAAAAATATCGCATAACGTCTACCGCACGATTGACTTTGCTGGATCCCCACTTTCAAATTTGTTACGGCGCATCGTCACCTCATTTCACTAGATACCGGTTGGAGTGTACAAAATTAATAATAACCAGAAGTCGCACTCTGCTCTACTAATTTATAAATGGATGTTTAAAGGCGCGTCCACACTATGCCAATGTTTTCCAATTGACATCTCCAGTTGGCAAAGCCAATTCGGTGTAGACGCAACCATGGTACGTGACAATAAGCCAGCCGTGTGCCAATGAAAATCGCTGTCGCTCTCCTTCAAAGGAAGTCAATGAGAACGGAGAGTGGGGACGTCCCAACCACTGGCCTCTAGCGGCTTTAGTTGTGATTTAGAGTGACTGCCAGTTAGCATGTGCTTTCAAAGGAAGTGGAAGAATAGGAAAGTTATTAATTTGATAAATTTATATTGGAATCGTCCTGTTCTGTGAACATTGTGCCATAAATAAAATTGTGCTATTCAACTAAATCAATGCCAAAACATGTAGACTTTTATAGAGTCGCTGGCTTTGACAACGGCAAAGTGTGGAGGCGCCTTAAGAATGAATGTTGGCAATAACAAGAATCTTCCTAAGGCGTGTTCAGACTATGCCGAAATTTGCCGTTGGCAATGCCAATTGGTAAGTAAGACCAGCGATTGTAAAAACGTCTACATATAGGTTGGAATCATGGGGGTAAAAGAGAAAGGAGGGAAGGTAAGAGTGGTAGTGATTTAACCAACTTTCGACGGAATTCGTCATATTGAGAAGCCACATTAGTGACAATAGTCATAAATTCTTGTGTCAACATAGATAACCTTAATATACTGTTAATGTTAAATTGAAAAGCCACGTTAAAAAATAGTGATTTTCAGTATTAGAAAGGTTATTTATGAGTATTAGTATGAATTTAAGTTGATATTGAGTTGTACAATAGTGTTTGGAGACTGCTTTTATCCAATATATACCACCTTAAGAAGATGCATAATTGAATAATTTAATGTACGCCTCTGGTTTGTTTACGTTTCAACGGAAGTCGGCCATATTGAGAAGCCACTTTGGTCGATGATTCTTTAGACTGTTATGTTCTCTCCTCTCTCTTTTATCTCTATGGTTCGCATTCATTTGGTTTAGTCGCACAATATTCACAAAACGGGAAGATCCTGGTTCAGATTTGTCGTTCGTCCACTCCCTTTGAAAGCATTCTAACTGTCAGACCATTGTCAGACAGACTGAATTACAACTGTAGTCGCAAGAGGCCATTGGTTGGCACGTCCTTACTCTCCGCTCTCATTGGCTTCTTTTGAAGGAGACCAATTTTGATTGGCACGCGTGAATATCGAATCGGCTTTGCCAATTAACCATGCCATCCCAATTGGCAAACAGCGCCATAGTGTGGACGCGCCTCAAAGTTGCAACAGCACTATTTGCTTGAAGAATCACTTTTTTTCTAGGTGCACTTTAATAGTCGTCAGTTGAGTCTACATTTCATCGATCGTCGAGCAATAAAATATTTTCGGTAGCTTCACACACTAAAACTGCAGTATTTCATAATAGTATATCGACAAGGTCACGAATATAAGCTGGCAACAAGCTGGGTATTATTTATTCCGTGGCAAAAGTAACGGTCCCAACTCTAGTATGAAAGTCGTCGTTTCGTTGGAGAATTAGATTTAGTTTTATAATAAGGGAGTATTAATAAATTATTTCTTGCAATGTAATATGGATTGATTATAAAATTACCATTATCAAGAATTTTCTCTACAATATACAGGGTGTCCAGAAACTCTCCTGCCAAACGGAAACTACAGTTACTAGAGGTGGTTTTAAGTCGATTTAGCTCAAAATACCTTAATCCGAAAATGCTTCCTAAGGGAGCTACAGCCCTTTGAAGAAGGCGTCCTTTTATGAATTTTTTTTCAAATTATTCAAAAATACCGTTACTCAAAATATTCAAACTTGGTATAATCAATAAACAGTTAAGAGTCATTCGTTCGCTGTAAATAATTTTTTTTTCAGATCCATCACAAGCGTGTCAGTAGGGAAGACCATCAGGTATTTTTATTAAAAAAAATTTATTTTCAAGTTTTTTATGTATCCGACACCAAATTTGGAAAAATTCAAGATAATTTTCATGAAAAATGTTCTTATCTTTCAAATCGATGTCACAAGTTCATCGAATAGTTAACCAAATATCACAATGTTTTGAAGAAAAGAAATATTGCAACGCTGTGTTCCTAGATATCTCCCAAGCGTTTGATAAAGTTTGGCATATAGGCTTGCTCTACAAACTGAAAAATGCATTATCTAGTAACTATTTCCTTCTACTTAAATCTTATCTCGCCAATAGACATTTCTCCGTCAAATTCTCCGTCTTATCCTCAGCCACTTCCAGTCCACACCGCTCTATCTTCTCCACAATCTTCCTACACATCCTCTCCGCCTTTCTTTCTATCTCCACCTCTCCCTTTGCCGTACATACCAGACATACATCGTCCGCATACACCGTAATCTCACATCCCTCTTCACACACTATCCCACAAACTTAATCAAACACACACTTCTAAAGCGTCGGTCCCAGAACCGAGCCCTGGGGCACTCCAATCTCCGTCCCATACCTTCTCCCCCTAGTGTCCACTATCGCAAAGGGCTGTAGCTCTCTATGAAGCATTTTCGGAGCTAAATCGACTTAACTGCCCTCCTCTAGCAACTGTAGTTTCCGTTTGGCAGGAAAGTTTCTGGACTCCCTGTACATAATTTATATAAATATAATTTTTAACAACACAATAAGCGCAAGCCTAAATGGCATGATGATAGATCGTCATTTTAAGAGTTTCCAAATATATCCAGACTCCGTTTTTAATTAATTGACATAAATTTGGAGTTTGTGTTTTAACCATAGACATACTAACTACTAGATAGAGGGAACAAGACAGCTCGGAGCCCGACAGCATGTAAGTGGCTGTCTTACTTTATTACAGACAAAACCATTTTCTTTACGCGGTATTAACTAACACAGATATATCTGAAAGTGAAAGTGGTAGGAGGACGCAGTTTTTACCGGCATTCAGACACTAATATCTCACAGATGTACACGGGAAATTCAACTAAAACATGTAAACAAATAAAGACAAAACAACAATGTGGTTTTTGAAGTGTATTGTGATTATAGTTATGCTAGTGACAATAAGTGAGGCGCAAATTTGGCAAAATATGAAGTTGAGAAGGCGACAGCAACAAATGATGAATTTAAAGACAGCTCTTAATTTAAAAAATAGAATTATGGAAAGAATTGATCGGTATAGAGAGAGAAACACTCAGTCTGTTTGTTATGGTAAGTTGGAAAATATAATTTTATGGTTTAGATGGATTTATTTTTTACTTGTTTATCGTAACAAATGTTAAATAGAGTATATAAAATGATTAATCCGTGAAAAAACTTGAATACAAGGTGGAATTATATATAAAAAAATATTTGTTACTATAATATCAGAACAAATATTAGAACAAACGTCTACTTCTAGGGCTATGTGCCTTGTCAGACGATGAATTACAGTTCCAAGTTAAAAGGGGTTGGGATATCTGCACGATATAACTGCAAAACCGAGAAAGTTTTTTGTCAATATGAATTTTGGTTGGTGGTTAGTTGTGGGGTTATCGCTATTATTCCCTCCACTGGGGTAAATGTTCAATGGCCACTTTCACCGACTATTTTAAGTGAAGCTTAGGGTTAAGTGCCACTTGAAGTTAATATGCGTATGTCAAACTCAATTTAAACCTCCCTTAACCTGAGCCGTCAATTTCGGAGGTTTACAACAAAACTTAAATTCTGTTAACCTAAAAGTTGCCTGTTGGCTGGTGGTTTGTTGTATTGCAATCAGAAAATGGATATTTTCAACGACGATTTAGATGTGTTTAGAAATAATAGAATATGGTTTTCCGTTGTTCGGCCAAATTATTTTCACTCAATGGACAATTTAACTTTTTTTAAGACATTTAGATTTTAAAAAGAAACTGTTATGTTTATTTTAAGTTTAATAGAAGATCGTCTGGAGTTTCCTGATGACAGGTATACAGGGTGATTCATAAGTAATAGGCCAAATTGTAAATCTACGTTCAGAAGGCCGAAATAATAATATTTTCATTAACAATAATGGGTCTTAGTCTCCTTACTGAGGTACAGGATGTTAAAGCGAAAAAAATAAAATAGATTTTTGTTAATAGATCAGCTACTTTTCTACATAATGACTTGAAAATTGGGTATGAACTAGTTTTTGTAAGGGTAAACAAGAATGTGTGAGAGGATTTGAGTTAACTCGTAGATGTCGCCATATGAATTAGATAATATCAGCTACAAATTTTTTATCGCTCATTATTTTACAACTTACTTATTTAATTTGGATAGCCCCATCATTTCTGTAGAAAAAAGCTGTACTTCTTTGATCTTCAAAATATTAACGATTTTCGAGATATTTGAATTTAGTAATTCACTACACTACATTTCACGGTGGTCGACGTAGCATTAATCTGTTAATTAAGACACAAGCATGCCATGGAATGTTGACATTTACCTAACCATAATTGATAATTGGTAATAATATTAAAATGAAACCATACAAAAATTACGTAATAAAACACATTTTTTGTACGCCAGTTAATAAAGCGAAGACAACATTAGCATTAACAGTTTAATGCTACGTCGACCACCGTTAAATGTAGTGAATTAGTAAAATTGAAATATCTCGAAAATCGTTAATATTTTGAAGATCAAAGAAGTATAGCTTTTTTCTACAGAAATGATGGGGCTATCCAAATTAAATAAGTGAGTTGAAAAATAATGAGCGATAAAAAAATTTGTAGCTGATTTCATCTAATTCATATGGCGCATAAAGCGACATCTACGATTTAACTCAAATCCTCTCACACATTCTTGTTTACCCTATTTACCCTATATTGAAGATATTCTAATCCCGTTTAAGGGGTCATCCATAAATTTTACGTCACACGTTGAAAGAGGATGGGAGGGTATGACCAGAATGTGACATTGTGTGACAAGGGGCAGGAGGAGTCAAAAGCTTTGTGACGTTACATGTTAAATATTTGACTTCACGTAGATTTTATGAAATATTGTTTAATAAAAATGTGAAAAAATGAAAATAACTGTTTTCTTTCGATTATTTTTAAATACATGCATGAAATTGCAAAATCTGTGACGTCACATCAGGGAGGAGGGTTCTAAAAATGTGACAACGTGTGACAAGTGCGGGAGGGTGGTTTAAAAAGTCCTAAAATTATATGTGACGTAATTTATGCATGGCCCCTAACTTAAAAGTGTAATTCAATGTATGTCGAGGCATATAGTCCGAGAAGTAGATGTTTGTGCTTACTGAGCGGTCTACTCTTTGAAAAGTAACTAATGTCTGGACTTACAAGTGAATTTGCAATGATGATATTCTAATTTTGAAAAATTATCTGTACTTCAATAATTGTTTTAGATGTCGTAGGATGCTTCTCACTTCCTCACAAAAATTCGCCGTTACAAAAACATCCTGAAGATCCTCTAGTATTAAATACGAAATTTTATTTATTCACCAGATTGAGTGATTTCGCTAAGCCGGAAATTTTAAGTTACGACGACGAAGGTAAATCTTTAAATGCATCAACGTTTAATATTTCCAATCCTTTGAAAGTGATCGTACATGGATACATGAGCAAATGGAACGAAAAAGGATCTATTATTATAATGAATTCGTATTTAAAGATGGTAAGGGTTCTATTTAATAATAAATTTTACTTTGATAAATTAACTTCAATGTTAAAATGTCATATACTTGGAAATGTTTGGTCACTTTGACATCGATAAAAAAGGTGCATCCTTTTTTATCGCGATAAAAACTCCTCTTCCTCAATAACTAGTAAGCGCACTTTTACACAATGACAATGAGTCGCAAGTTTGGTTACTTATAATCTGTCTGTCAGATTTTTGAATTTTAAACATATTATTTTGAATCGGTGTGATAATTATTTAACTTTGTTGATATAAAAACCCAAAAGATGAATCGTTTTGGTGAAGTTTCGATTGAGCAAATTACGACAAATATCGAGAAATCTATACCACAATCTACTAAAAACACAAAAGCTTCAATCTGGAGACAATTTATGGAGTTTTGTCAAGTTCGAAAGTATGAATTGTCCGAAATAATTCCAATACACGAAGTAGCAAATATATTAAAGGATTGGGCCTATAATATGAAAAAGAAAAATGGAGATGATTATAAAGAATATGCGGTTAAATCAATTTGGAATTCGACTGCGAAGATGGTACAAGAAAAATATTTCTGCGAGTACCAGAAGGACTACAAAAAAAGATTTTTTCATATAGCTTCTTATGAATTAGCTTGGAGGGGAGGAGAAGCTGTAAACTGTAAAATATACCATTTTAAAGAGGAAAAAAACCACGATGGAATTCCAACAAATAGATTTGAATATAATTCAATATTTTCGAAGACGGCACAGGGTGGGTCGAAAAAATTGACCGACAGCAAATGGTTAGTAAAAAATGAAATGGATGAAAGTATTTGTCCCGTTAGATTATTAAAATTACTCTTACAAAAAAGAAATGAACACATAACATCCGATCGACTTTTTTTAACTCCAAACCCCTTTTGGAAAAACACAAATTCTAAAGGTTGGTATAAAAATGTTCCGCTAGGTATCAATATGATTTCTACTTGGACCAAAAATTCTGCCACTAAAGTTGGACTCGACATCACAAATAATAAAATTACCAATCATTCAAATCGCGCCAGTACAGTGTCTCAATTAGCAAAAGCAGGAGTAAGTGAACAACAGCTTATTAAGATAACGGGACACTCATCATCTTCTTCAATTAAACCCTATCTTTAAATTGACCATGAACATCATGAGAATCTCATTAGTTCCTTACGATCCTCGAGTCCGAGAAATCAAAATGAATATTCCACATGTGTGAATACCACAGAAGAAAATTTTCAAATCAGTACACCAAAGCAAACAATTTATAACAGTTGTGTATTTAATGATTGTACTTTCAAATAATCGAATTTTATTGCATTAAAAAGATAATTATTGTTGTTGTTCATCCATATATTCTGTCGTTAATTTATCTTGCCAAAAAACACTCGAGCTTTGCCGATTCTTTAGCCAGGGAAGTGGCAGGACTAAAAATTGTAGGACCCAGTGACACCTACGGCCTAACGACTTCGACAATTTCAGAGCTAGCCAAACGTTACACACATGCTCAATCCCTTAAGACATGGGATAGAATCAAAGGATGCAGTCTTGCTAGAATCACCCTGGGCGACCCTGGGAAACTGGCGCCGAAGAAATATTTGGTGATGACCAGGAAAAATCTACGTTTAACAGTAGGATTTCTGACTGTCTACTGTCAACTAAGGAAACACCTCCATACTATGGGGCTAGTGATCACACCTCTATGCAGGATGTGTGAACAGGAAGATGGAACTGTCAGGCATGTCTTATGCGAGTGTCCGGAGTTATCGTCAATAAGAGAGTGTGTGTTCGGTGAGTCTTGGCCTACACCTGCCGATATAAAGGAGATGTCTCCTAGTGACCTGTCCACCTTCTGGGAAGGACAGGATGGACGATAACCTAGGAGGACAATTCCTCAGGAGGTTGTACAATGGGTCATATGTGGCCTAAGTGCTATGAGCCTATACTTAAAGCTTTGTTATATTTGGTCCGCTCTTCGCCTTTGATTACCCTGAAAAGCCCTCTTACTTTTGCTGTTGGAGTTCCCCAACATTTAGTTTCTTTTGTAATTTCAGTGCAATTAAGATTGAATGTAGGCACAATACCTTAGAGGAATTGCTCCGGAGATAGGTGGCAAGCTATATCCTACCATCCTTTGCATGTCAAAGCCTAGATAAATGTAAACTTTCAAGGGAGGAAGGAAGTACTAAATGGACATTCTGTATAGATTGTGTAAACCAGTTTCTAATGTATAAATATAGTAAATACGATAGCCTTCTTGGTGTGCGTCATAATTTGTGACGTATTTTGACAAATATCTAACCTTAAATTTGATAAATAAAATCATCAGGATCGTATTCAGCCAAATTAGAAGAGGCCTTCAAAATTAATAATTACCAGCTTCTTTTTCTAACTGAAAATACTTGAGAACTTTCAAAATGCTGATGTTTTTCCGTGTATCTAGGCATATTTTTGTATTATTCAAATAAATATAACAATGAGATTGATATTCACTTTTCATAAATAATAATTGACTGTAAACAACAACACAGACCTGACGAGAACTCTTAGTGGGTCATTAGAAAAAGGCGTAAGACACATTTCCGCTACGAAAGTTACGTCTGCATCCTATTTTGAATGCTTCAATTTCTCCCGATTGGTAGGTCGCGCTTGCGCGTGATTTAAACATCAACTAATAAAATTTTTCAAGTCAAAGATTAGGGTTAACGTTTGTAATACATTTAAACGGTTCATTATTGTGATATTTTGACTAGGATCAATCACAGACAAGGACATTAACAATCGATTACGCACACCAAGAAGGTTATCATATAAAATCTAAGTGCATGAAGAAGATAGTGAAACTTACTAGAGCTACACTAAGTTCTAATGCCGAACACGTCTCTGAGTGACCCCATAATATGTACTTGGTCTACAGTTTCATTAACAATTTTTAGAATATTGTTGCGTGAAGTGAAAGTTTTGTTTGTCATTTTTATATAAAGTATTCAACAACCTTAAACTTATCAATTCGAAATAGGCTTACATAATGTTCTGTGCGCTTCTGGTCTAGGTCAAATTTAGATAAACTAGTCAATAAATATTTTGAACGTTTCGAGATAGATATATGCGTTATATAATTGACCTAAAATGAGTTATGAAATAATCGTTGCTTTTAATAGAGGTTATTTACATATTTGAGGTACTCATTTTAATTATTTTTGTTGCAAAAAAGTAGTAAAATGGTATTATACCACGCAATAAATAGTTTTTTCGTTTACCTTCACAAAAAATTACATTTTTCACCAGTAGGTATATTATACACCAAGGTGGTGAAGACTTTTATTATTGACCCCCAGCACCAAAATTATTTCACGAGGGACCTTGCCTCGAGCGGAATAAGGTGCGAGGTTTATAAATGTCTTCACCACCACGGTGTACATACAATTTTTACCACTACTATCCAAATTTAAGACAAAAATTAAAATTAATTCACAAACGCACCACGAGATGCGTTAACCCCGTCGTCTGACTGACCAGTACACTGTCAGTTTTCGATATATTATGAACGTATTCGTTATGTCATCAGTCATTTTTGGTTGAGCGCGAATTTTAAACTGATGGCATTTTTATTCAAATAATTTTAGCTTGATAGATAATTTCAAGCAGCAAATACGTTAAAAACAATCTCTTGGGAATACAAAATTATGTTTTGCAAGTTTTTGTTGAACAACAGGTAGACGTTTGAAATATTTAGCAGAATATTCATTATTATAGATAATTGTACGGTACCCTTCATGAGGAAGTCCGACTGGCAACAACTACTTATAACAGCATCGTATATTTAAAAAGGGAAACCTTTATAAACCATTATACAAATTGGACACTCAAGAACTGTACGTTTACCACAAAAAAATTAGTGGAAACATAAAATTGAATTGTTAAATTTTCAATTTGAAGTTATATTACAGTTTATAGAAATTTTTATTTTCTAGATTTTTTCTAAGTGCGTCGTAGAAAAAATATGCTGTTCGACTCGTGTGTTTTGTCCATATCGCACTTGAACGATTGAGCACTCCGCCTACGGCGTCGTGCTTAAGCTTCGTCCTCGTGCGATATGGCCCGAGATATGGCCATCATATCCACACTAATTGCACAAACTACTATTTCTATCAAAATATGCTCTTTTACATTTAAAAACAAGCTGCCAAATGTCAAATCAATTTATCCATCCATTTTAGAGTTATCGAATTAAAACATTCAAGTTTTCAAAATTTCAACACTTTGTATTTCGAAAAGTAAATGTGCTAGACCCCTCAATCCTCATATCATTTTACGAGAGGAATCTACATGCAAACGTTGTAATTACCCTTAACGTTCGAGATGCTTATACCATTTTTTGTGCGATCGTATTGAAATAAATTCCGAATAAAATAATTTAAATTTCTTCGAAATGAACGAAATATCAAAAGTGACATTTATACTTCTCGATCAGTTTAAGATATATTTTGCATTTTGGTGAAATTGTTTTTATTCTTTTTATTACTTTTCGACGTCTGAACGGTAAGTAAATCACTTACCGACGTGTTAAACTTAGAAACCAGTAAACACAACCTACCGTCCTGACAACCGATGCTGTAAATAAACAAAAAAGATCAATCGCGCAAAAAAAATATGGAAATAATAGTAAAAATGTATCCGAACAAATTCAAGTAGATCACCAGCACTGCGAATACCAGCTTTGCATAGAATTTTAATATAGCATCGGTGGTTAAGTGGTAGAATGCTCGCCTTCCACGCGGGCGGCCCGGGTTCAATTCCCGGCCGAAGCATATGAATCGCTGCTTCGTACACGAGAGAAGAGACTCAGGAGAGAGCACACTCACGCAAGCAAGGCACATAGCGAAGCAACGTAACATAACGTAACGGTCAGATCTTTTGCGTCGCGACCCCGTCGAGATGAAAGCTAACTAATCTCTCGACAGTAATGAAATTCTACATTAATAATTCTGAGGTAACTTTGATTTTTGGCTCTTCAGCATGTAAACGTGCCCTTATTCAAAAATCGTTGATCAGAGAATGCAGGCAACGAGCCACACATTCAGACAGATGTTCCCAGAGAGCGGCAAGGCAGATGCAGTGCCGTTCATTTCCGTTTTCATGTGAAAAAAGGTGAAATAATTTCCAATTTTAATTTTCTCATAAATAATACCCTCCATATACTGTGCACGAAAAACTACAACTCTGGCAATGTTTTCGACCTGTTTTCCGAAAAGCTCATTATCCTAAACTAACTTTCCCAGAAGCCTGTTTCTGTGGTTTGTTTACATTCTTTGTGAGCCTTCCAAAATCACCTGGGGTAACTTTGAGAACGAGTGGGGAAAAACAAATCTCTTCGTGTTCCCTGATGTGCCAGACGAAAGCATCATCCAAATGACTGAAGTTATTGCTGTAATATCTCGGTATCTCACGTGACGAAATAGTCCCACTTTTTAGTACCAAAAAGTCAAAATATTTTTTGCACCTAATAGAGCTCCCTTAAAGGCTCTAAAGGGTTTTTAATCAAATCTTGGATTGCAAACAATCTCTTGAGCCAGACAAAGTAAGTTTGTTGTTAGTGTGCTGGGTCCTTAAGGAATTGTCAAGGAAATCCACAAATATTGATCGTGGGAATTTCCAAGAAGTTCTATAATTTTTTTTATTTACTTATAGTTTGACTATAACGTGATATTAATGGATTGGCACTTGGGAGCAAGGGGACCTCAATATCCTATGGCTGCGGCTAACACCGAAGTGGTGGGACGGCAATTGGGGATTTTATTGACAAATATGGTGAAAAATGGATTGGATCCGAGGAATATCCATTTAATTGGTTTTTCTTTGGGAGCACATGTTTGTGGTACTGCGTCTGAGAGTTTGAAAAATGAAGGATATTTAATTGGAAGGATTACTGGTATGTACTAGAACACTTGGTTGAATTTTTTTTTAAATATAATTTACCTTCTATTTAAGGTCTCGACCCAGCCAGTCCTCTTTTTAGGAACAATTATTTGAGAGAAAATTACAAAAAATTGGATAGAAGTGATGCTAAATTTGTAGATGTCATTCATACTGACGGCAGTCCTGTAAGTTCCTTTAATTTTATCAAAAAGAAAAAAAATTTCTTTTTACTTCGACCGTGTATCAACATATGCTATTAACGTTATCAAAATTAGACAAAATCATACATTAATGACCACTATAAATGCATGATTCACATTAATCAACGATTTTTCTATAGGCAACCCAACGCCCATCTTATACATTATATCTATATTGACAATTACCTGTGGTGTAGACAACCAAACATACATTTCAATGTCATTATTTATTTTTGACAGTACGTACCTGTTATCTGTTAGTATACGTTCGAAAAATGTAGTGTGTACGATAATTATTTTTTTTAGTATTAAGATGAACAGTATTAGGGTATACCTAGTAGCAGTTAGCATGAAAAATATGTGTGGTAATTTTAGTATTAGAAATTAATAATTATCGTAGGTACACACAACTACATTTTTCGAACGTACTTAATTTCATTAAATAATAATCATGTAGTTAATCACTAAAATGTGATTATCTCTAAAACCGTTAATATTTGGGGATACTAACAAGTATACCTTTTTTTGTTGTAATGATGATACTTTAATTATTTTTTACAAAAGTAGCGCTGATACTATAAAAGGCACAAAAGTTTTGCGCACGTTTATGCCGCATACTACGTGGTCTATATGTGGCGCCCTCTACAAAATGCATCGAAATAGATACAAAATTATGATTTCTTATATCAAAAAACCCCCAACTTTAAATTTTTGTGCATATACCTACGTCAAAAAGCGTACTGTACTTCTATGTACAATTACTATAAAAAGCTAATGAGAATGATTATTTTATTTGTTTAATTTTCATATTTTTATATTTTCCCGTAGTTTGTAACTGACGGATTTGGATTATGGGATCCAATAGGACACGTCGATTTTTTCCCGAACGGTGGACAAGATCAACCGGGATGTAATGACGTTAAAGATTCAATTGTCGTGTCACATTTTGGTAAATATACTTACCTATGTCCATAATTATTGAAAGTGTTATTATTATTTTTCTGAAAAAAAAGCATTTGACTGTGCCAC